>BOPP01000249.1:96485-117180 GCA_017312745.1 Gryllus bimaculatus
GGGCGAGAGCAGGCACCTGTGGACTGTGATGGCTGTTGTTTAGTTGGTGGGTGTTCTGGACGACTTTCGGTCGTTTCTGTGCAGTTGGATTAGAGCAGGCACCTTTGGACTGTGATGGCTGTTGGTGGGTGTTCTGAATGACTTTCGGCCGCTTTTGTGCAGTTGGGCGAGAGCAGGCACCTTTGGACTGTGATGGCTCAGTTGTGTAGTTGGTGGGTGTTCTTGACGACTTTCGGCCGCTACTGTGCAGTTGGGCGAGAGCAGGCACCTTTGGACTGTGATGGCTGTTGTTTAGTTGGTGGATGTTCTGGACGACTTTCGGCCGCTTTTGTGCAGTTGGGCGAGAGCAGGCACCTGTGGACTGTGACGGCTGTTTAGTTGGTAGGTGTTTTGAACGACATTCGGCCGCTACTGTGCAGTTGGGCGAGAGCAGGCACCTTTGGTCTGTGATGTCTCTGTTGTTTAGTTGGTAAGTGTTCTGGACGACTTTTGGCCGATTTTGTGCAGTTGAGCGAGAGCAGGCACCTGTGGACTATGATGGCTGTTGTTTAGTTGGTAGGTGTTCTGAACGACGTTTAGCCGCTACTGAGCAGTTGGGCGAGAGCAGGCACCTGTGGGCTGTGATGACTGTTTAGTTGGTGTGTGTTCTGGACGACTTATAGCCGCTTTTGTGCAGTTGGGCGAGAGCAGGCACCTGTGGACTGTGATGGCTCAGTTGTGTAGTTGGTGGGTGTTGTGGACGACTTTCGGCCGCTACTGTGCAGTTGGGCGAGAGCAGGCACCTGTGGACTGTGATGGCTGTTGTTTAGTTGGTGGGTGTTCTGGACGACTTTTGGCCGCTTTTGTGCAGTTGGGTTAGAGCAGGCACCTTTGGACAGTGACGGCTGTTGTTTAGTTGGTGGGTGTTCTGGACGACTTTCGGCCGCTTTTGTGTAGTTGGGCCTGTGGCGGCAGGTGGACCGTAACGGCTGCGTTGTGCGGTGTTCTGGCTAGCTGTTCTGGACGTCGCGCGACGCCGTGCCGCTGCTGGCCGGGGACGACTCGCGCTCGCAGAAGCTGCCGCTGGGGCGCGGGCTGGTGCGGCTGGTGGCGCTGCGCGAGGTGGTGAACGCGCGGGGCGTGCGCGAGGTGGCGCGGGCGCTGCGCCGCTGCCGCTTCCACGACGAGGTGATGGCGCGCGCCGCGCTCCGCGTGCACTCCGCCCAGGGCTGCGTGAGCGCGTGCCGCCGCGACGCCCAGCGCCGCGTGTGCGGATGCGTCAGCCACCAGGCGCCCGGCGCAGGTACCGCCATTCACATTCCCGCGACAAAGCTAAGCGCCCGTTCACACGGTGCCGCTCAGTGGCGCTTCCGAGTGCCGCGGCTGCTGGCAAAGCATTGGTTTAAATGGAGGTATTCACACGAATGGCACTGTCGCGCTTATATGGCCGTTATTGGCGAACTCCCGCTATCAGCTTCCCAGACACACTCCCCTCCTACCGCCAACAGAACATTGTTCTAAATGCCATTCTTCCCCCTTGACCAGTAGAAATCTTCACTGAACCTTCACTGAAACCACCACTTCTTAGCTGTTTGTATGTAGACTGCCTTGCAGCCAACGAGGCCCACAGCTGTCTCACGAATCCTTCCTTTCCCACGCTAGGTGATGCTGGCCGGTGGCTGTGTGTGACGAGACCTTGTGCCATTTGGTAGCGCTGCCGGGTGGCTCTGTTTGAACGAGGGCTAAAGGTCCCTTCACACGGCGCCACTCAGCGGAGTTTCCGAATGGCGCGTCTTCTAGCAAAGCATTGGTTTAAATGGAGGTGTTCACACGAGTGGCGTACTCACGCTGCTATTGCGGTTAGTGACGAACTCCCTCCAATTGAAGCGCAGAAGCGCCACCGCTGCCAGAACACAGGTCTAAATGGCAGCGTTCACACTAGCAGCGCTACAGAACCGGTTTTTGCCTACTGCTGACTTTCGGCCGCCTGAGACAATTGTGATCGACGAATCCTTCATCTCTCGCGGGTGGTGGCAGTTGGCGTCAGCTGGGTCTGAAGGACTCTGCCTCTTGTCGGTGGCGCCACCGATTGGCTCCGTGTGAAGGCAGCCTAAATGATGAATGAAAAATACTCTTACGCACTCATGCACGGAAAGTATACCACACCTCCACTGTTTATTGATTATAAAGTATTACTTAGCGGTACTCCTGCGGCCAGTCTTTGCCGTATCCATGCTGGAAGTAACTCATGACGATGTGTACTGTGAAGTAAACAAAACTTGGGGGCGTCAAAAATCAACGTGGCTGCCATCTCTCTTGTTGAGACCGTTCCCAAGAGTATTTATTCCTAAGTTTCCATGAAATCGTACTCAAATGATGTTTGCGAATCGTATGGGAGTATCTTTGGCGTACTTATTTAAAAATGATTTAAACTTTTATTAAAAAAAAGTGGGACTAACATTTTTTTAAAAAGTTCACTCTTTTAGTGTAACAGAACCACAATATAACTTACGCCAATTGAATTGTTTTTGTGCGGATATAGTTTCAGTAACGCCTTTTTTCTTTGCTCGGTCACGTTTTCCGTAATAGCAATCCATATTCCAAATTAGACGTTTGTAGCCTCTAAAGTTTTGCCTTTCAGTGGCTCTCCGTTAGTTCTTCTCTAAGATAACCTGTTGTTGGTGGGGCGGTGGGTGCGCAGCGCGGCGCGAGATGTGCGGGCTGGAGGGGCTGCTGTGCCTGCACAAGCACTACCTGCAGCTGTCAGTGCTGGGGGGCAGCGGCAGCGACAAGCTCGTGTGCGCTTGCCCCGTCTCGTGCCAGGCCGAGGACCTGCGCTTCGTCTACGAGGACCGCTTCGAGTGAGTGCACCGGCGCAAGCGACACCCAACAAAGGACAAAGCAACAATGGTTTGTGAGTCAATGAAAATCAGAAAAATTCGAACTCCTACTCCTGCCCCGTCTTCCCCTCCTCCCCATGGACTGGTCAGATCTTTGATCAGATGGAATGAACAGTGAGCGGCTGTGTGTGTGTGTGTGTGTGTAATGAATGAGTTGGCTGGGTTAATGTGTCGAACATAACATGCCTGGCTAGCAAACCATCTAAAGCTAGAAGCTCCCAAAACCCAAACCGTATGCAAAATTAAAAATTAAGTGGTCTAGTTCGGAATGTTAGGCTCTTGTCGATTTCCCAAAATCGTAGGCGCTGTTAGCTTTAGTTTAAAGCTAGCAGCGCCCACCTAGAAAATAAAACTTTTCATCATTGCAAGGCAACGAAAATGAATCCACGATTAAAGGCTCATTAAAGGCTATAGGATAGAAACTGTCCCAGTCTACATTTTCCAAAAATCAAGGTTGTACAAAGAGAAACAGCATATATTCTTGTAGTTTAATAAATCGTCACGTTACGTTACGATTATACACGTCACGTTACGCCACGTTAACCCGACCATTCCATACGTCAGACACACAACCGCTCACTCCTCTTTCCATGTGATCAACGAGCTGAACAGTCTTCCGATTCCTGAGGAGGGGGAGATGGGGGCAGGAGTAAGAATTGGATTTTTTCTTATTTTCAATTCTTCAATAAACCACTGAAAGTTTAAAAAACTTTTCAATTTTAATAATAAGGCTCAATATGAACCCGTTTCAATGCTCTATTTGAAAGTGTTTAAATTCTCAGGTTGAACATATTTGAATGCTTAGATGGATTCAAATACAGATTAAGTCGAATTGAGAACTCAAAACACGTTCATGTTTTGAATACTGAATGTAAAGGTGTTAAATGAAGGTTCTCTATTTGAGACTGAAAAGGTATAGTATTTGAGAGAGTATGTCGCTTAATTTGATTTAATTTATTTATTAAAAAAAATGTAAAACCTGAATGTGACGTATGGGGGAGAAGGTCATCTGCGCACGTTTTCTGGAGTTCCAGAACCCCTTCCAAACATTACAACTATAAGTACTTAGTTGAAAGATGAAGATAAGTTTAATAATAATAATAATAATAATAATAATAATAATAATAATAATAATAATAATAATAATATAAAAAATTAAAAAAGCGCGAGATTAGCAACATGTGTAGACGTTCGTTCCCGACTTACAGAAAACTTATTTGCATCGACAAACGAACACCGGATATGATTCCTCTGTATTGCCAACAAAATACAACGCACTCCCAGTTCTAGTCCGACCACTACAAGCAAACGGAGAGTTCAACAGAATGTGCGCATTGTGAAGTTAAATAGTGAAGCTACGCTTTGCTAAACAATTCCCATTGGAGGAGTCTCCATCCTCAGACATGTGCGATTAACATAAAACACGATGGAGCCCGTGAAACGCGTTTTTCGCAACGACGTCTGCTGCGCGACATCGTAGCCTCTCCGGCCCGGCTGCGCGCGTCGTGGGAGGCTGGCGCTGAGCGCGGGTGCTGTGCGCAGACTGGCGGCCAACGCGACCTCGTCGCTGGTGGAGACGCGGTTGGCGCAGCTGCCCACGGAGCGCTTCAAGCGCTACGTCGTCTGCGGAGCCCTCGACTTCGTCGGTGAGTCCCCCCCCACACACACACACACACACACCAGGACAAGCTCTGACTTCGGTCCGAGGTGTAGTTTGCGTGGTCTGTTCAGTCAGGAGAGAGAGAGAGTTTTTGAGTTTATTGATGCTCAACCTAAATGAGAGGCAACACGTAGACGTATTGTCAATCATTTCACAAACATCGGCTAAATTGTACTTTGGCGGGGGTACTCCCTTTTATTTTTGCCAGTCATTTGACGTCAATGCGCCCTGGACTAGTACACGTGAGGCTCTCTAGTAATCGAGCTCTCAAACACAAACATTGGCTAAATTGTATTGCGGTGGGGTACACTATTATTTTTGTCCTTCCTCCAACCGATATTTTTTTCATATCATTGTATTATGTAGCTAGAATGCTAGTAAAGTACACTTTTAAACTCTCTCTTTAATGTTATTTACATGCATAATTCAGTATTTAAATTTAGTCTATTGAGAGTTTAATAGAAAGCATAATAAAAGTAAACAATGCAGGCTCTTTGAAATCAAGTTTTTGTGGTCTTATGTATATTATTTTGTAAAGAAGAATATTATTCTGTATCCGAGAGGTGGTGGTGCCCCTCACCTGTTGGAACGTGATATCCTGCCCCGAGATGCGTTTCGGTTTGTCGATTTTCCCCTCCCCCAATGGAACTTACCCCTTCCACTTCCAAGTATCTACCCCTCCGTCCTAGCGGAGACACGCTCGAAGTTCCCGGCTGGCTCTCCATATGCGTGGGAGTGTAGTGGTTGTAAGTGTATGTGTGTGTGTGTGTGTGTGTACGTGTGAAAGGGAAGAAAGGACAAGAATGCGGTAGCAAAGATCGCGCGCGTTCTTTGGGCTCATGTTTTGGGTACTTCAGGGTCATTCGCAAAGTATTGACCGGAGGAACCGTGGGGAACTACCGATTACAGCAGCCGGCCTCTAAAATTGCCCTCCTGATGGTGGCTGAATTTGATTTTACATTCCAGTCAGGGAAAGATACTCCCACCTGCGCCTAAAACATGCACTGCAGTTACGGGAGCAATGGCCAAAGCAGTTGACGCCCCTGGACACACGAATCCCTCAACCCCTCTTGTTCTCGAGCTGCCACTGAGCTATACAATTCGATTATTCTATAGTGACCGATGGCATTAGGTCATTCCCACACCTCTTGTCTTGTAAAATGAATCTTTGAACAGTGGTAAGCACATTATTGAGGCTACGAGACTGATTGAGAAGGACGTTCGCGAATTAATTAAAAACATTCATGTTATAAGGCGTGGATCCACGGGGAGGGAAATACGGAAATTTCCTCTCCTAAAAGTTTTCAGTAACTATTCATTTTAACTTGTCACGAAACTTTGAAGCAAACCTATTTTCGGGATATTATTAAAACGAGTAAAATCGTATCG
Source organism: Gryllus bimaculatus (assembly GCA_017312745.1). Classification (NCBI taxonomy): domain Eukaryota; kingdom Metazoa; phylum Arthropoda; class Insecta; order Orthoptera; family Gryllidae; genus Gryllus; species Gryllus bimaculatus. The sequence continues at coordinate 102,414 of BOPP01000249.1, forward strand.
CAGAATGAGCAGAGTGTGGGCTGCGACATTTGACAAAATTATTTAGACGAAAACATTTCGAATTTCCCCTCTCAAAATTCGTCGGTGGATTTGTCCCTGTTATAAGGCAGGGGGTGTGACAATGTCCGAATGCCATCGGCCACTGTAGGAAAGACGAAGCACGTCTACAATCCGCCTCAAATCCTAGGCGGGCCCGGTCAGCGACGCTTGCGAGTCCGCGGGCGGTCGGTGTGCCCGTTGAGAGCGAAGCAGTGTGCGTTTGTGTGCGCAGTGTCGATGGGCGGCAGCGTGGGGCTGTTCGTGGGGGCCAGCCTGCTCAGCTTCACGGAGCTGCTGCACCACTTCTCGCTGCGCCTTTGGGTCGACTGGCGCCGCCGCCCCCGCCCCCGCCCTGCCACGCCCCCTTCGTCACGTCCCCCCTCCTTCGCCCTGGGCTAAGACCAGGAAGGAACGGGCTCACTCTAACACCTTTTGTGGTATTTGAAAGGCGTTCAAATGCACGTGTAACTGTTGTAATGTTTTGGAATTCGATTCTAATATTTAGTCGCTGCCTTGAATTTTAGCCGTAACTACAAAATAGTTACTGTCCTATGTTCTCTACTTTAGAACGGTTGTTCTGAAATTAGAGCCGGAATAAGGCACGAGTGCGAGGGTCCATGGCCCCGGGTCCCCACTTCTTAGGGAGTCCCCAAGTGTGGGAAAAATTGCTTGTCTATTTTGTGAATCGAAAATTATATAATAGTATTAGATTCATAGGCACAGCCATATTTTTTTTAAATGACATCCTTATTGCACCTGTCAGAAACAAACTCTCATTGGCTTTTTCTTAGATTTCTCAAAAACCCTTTATCATTATTGAGTATCACATACTTTTTACACAATTACAAATGTTAGGAATCCTAGACATGACATCCAGGCCAATGGATCAAATCATTTTCATCAAGCCGTAACCAAGTAGTTACCCTTAAGCACATTAAAGAAAACAAGATCTCATTATATTACTCCTGCCCTCAAATAATAAATTGTGGAGTCCCACAAGGATCCATCTTAAGGCCAATACCATGTGGTATTACTGATTTTGAATACATGGTTAAATTGATGGAAAACTAGGCAGCCTCTGACTATGTGACAGGAGTCAATGGTTTTGTTAGATTCCCAGGAACTTGGGAAAAATACAAAAACAATGAAACAGTTTCGATTTTGACTGCATTATGCAAATATTTGATTACATTAATCTGCAATTTCTCATTCCTAATGCTACAACTATACTCTCATACTCAGTGCATCATTGCTTATGACATAATTGATGTCATGCAATCAAGAATAAACAAGCTTCAGAATTCATGTGTGCCTTTTTCAGTTCAACCAATTTTTGCAGCTCCAGGATACCATTTCCCATGCATTCAACAGCAGCAATTTTTCTGTTGCAGGCCACTAATAAAAAAGAAATTAGGTCAGCACTTACATTTCTCAGCAGGAACCTCTGGGACAAATAAATGACACTTTGTCAAATTGAGAATTTTGCCTTTGATAATGAATGTATATGATGCAGAGATATGGCTATTAAAAATTAAATGATGTTGAAAATTACTGTTGGTTTTGGTAATATGTTGTTGTTTTTTTTTGGCGAAGATCAACAAAATTAGAATAATAATATAAGATAACATAATGGACTCAAACAATATTGAATTAAGTAAAATTTAGAAATCTAGATTGGTATGGACATTTGAAATGAAAGGAAAAAAATTAGGTTGCCTCATTCTGTTTTCAAGTGATTTCCAATAGGAAGGAGGAAAAGAGGAAGACTTAAAATTACATGGTTTGGGGAAATTAAAAAAGGTTTAAAAGAAAAAGATAAAATTGAATAGATAGTGACAGAGAAAAAATATAAAAATGCATTAGAGTTGTAAAAGTAGGTAGTTTGTCAAAATTACTATAAACAGAATAATGTACTTACAGGGCTGTAATCAATTTCATTTTCAGGAGGTGGAATGAATTTTGATGGATGTTGAGTAATGTACACTAATAAATTTGACATTGACAATTAACATTGATACTCTTTCTCACAATATGTATCCATTGTATACAGTGATATTCATGACTTGAGCAGCATTGAATGTAAAACCATTATAAATAAATTAATCATTTGTTCAGGGGCCCTCTTAGATAAGGGCTTGGACACTCCCAATCACTATAATTATCATCCTTTTTGGAACAATTTTAAAATGATCTTTCATTGCATATATTTTATTTGTACACATATTATATTCATTACACATAATTTTAACTAAAATGTTTCAAAGGTTAAATCTTGTCTTTATCAAAAGCAAAGTGAATCCATTAGCTCATTAAATTGTGTATTTTGAGCTCCTTCATTTTTAAAACTTACTACAAGTTGAGAATATCATAGTTTGTCATGAGAGATATTTCCAAAGATGTTTATAAGTTTATGTTTGAAAATTGTTGATGTTAAAAAAGACAAATTGTTATTTACTCATCACTTTTTCTGTTAACTTTTTTTTTAATTGATACATTACATTTTGCATGTAACGCCTCTTTTTAAAATTATTTGGAACGTATTATTTATTGTAATTTGTGTTCTAATACTTATGATCAAAAAATCTCCCCTTGAACTTGAAGGAAATACAAACTTAAATACTATATACTAATCTATACTTTGAATACTAAAACAATTTATTAAATTTCAACTTTGTTCGAAGTCTGCTTTCAAATCCATTGATGAAATGTGAATCAAATTAATATTATTATTATTATTACTACTAATAGTTTCTCTGGCAGAAACATTTACAATTAAATTTATTTGATTTTGCTTTAATAGTTTACTTTAACTATCATTGAAATTATGATGTACTGTCTCTGTACACCACTAATTTGAATTTCAAATTCCTTTAATATTTCTTCTGACATACTATATTTTTACCTTGAGGTAATGTTTCTAATTCCCTTTCAGCAGTAGATACTAAATGATGATCGTATTTTGCCACTCTGATTTATTGTTTCTCAAGGAATAAGAAACAGTTGTTTTATCCACCTTGAATCTACAAAAACTTTCATTTGATTAACTCAAATAAACATTTTTTTGCTCTTTTTAAGTATCTTGATTTTCATTTCATTTCATACAGATGAATTTCACTGGGGTTTACATTACACTGGCTTACATTGCTTAGTACAAAACTAATATCCAGCCTTGTTTTTGTAGACAAATCAATTTTCCAGTTATATCTTGATGAATACTATTATCTTTTACCTTACTGTTTTCATAACTACGCGTAACAAATTTTTTTCTTAATTTTAATGATGTTTTTACTAAATTGGATATTTCTATCTATGATATTTTTATTCTGAACTGCATATATTTAATTAATGTATCTTTAATAGAAATTTCTTTATTTAAATGTCTTCCTTTAAGTTTAATTTATGTACGTAAGATATTTTGCTTCTCTTATATCTGTTATATGTTGTTTTTTTTGTATAGAATTCCAAATGTTCAAGATCCAACTATTCCAATACTTGTAAAATCATCATGAAAATCAATACATATGAAAAATCATAGCCTTATCTCATAGAGTGTCAATAAAATGTAATGGATGACTACTCAATTATATCACCATTTTCTAATTATTTTTTATTTAATTTATAAATAAAATAACAACAAAAGTTATTTGAAACAATTTTCTTCATCTAAGGCTACATTCAAAAGTGCTTTCTTCACAGACCCTTTCTTGTTATGTTTTTGTGAGTGATGGTAAAAAAAGTGTTTATTGTATTGGTACTATAGTTGAGGGGGAAAGTTTCAGAACATTGTTCATATTTTTGTTTACAACCATTTTCAACTAACTCCTACTTTAAACTTATTTACTCCACCTTTTAAGTCCTTTAAAGAAAATATCCACTTATTTCTTTCCATTACTATCATTTATCCCTTCAATATTTCTGGCTTCTTACCTTTCATTTTCAATTTCCTTTTTCTCTTTTTCATTATTTCCTTCATTAGTTCCATTCTTTTGAATAATATTTCCCTTTACTACTATGATTTCTTCTTCTACACTAACATTAATGTCATCAATTACAGAATCATGATCTTAATTTGCTTTTTTCTTAATGCACATTTTTTTTTTTTTTTTTTTTTTGGCTTTGGCTGTTGGATACATTACTGTAATACCTATTCAAGGCTTCTTCTAATCATTCAAGTGAACTCAGCTTTTAAACTTTTGGTTTGGACTGTTGTTTACTCTGGACTGTTAAATCTCTGTCTTTAGTTGTCCCATAATCAACTGAATCCACAAAGGCACAAATAGGTGTCACTTTATGCTCACATACAATGACTGACATTAGAATTTCTTAGTGAAGAAATCGATTAAGCTACTCAGGATTTCTGTGGATAACATTCGTTGCATCTCTTAAATATTATTTGAAGCACGTATCACTAAAATTGTATTAAAATCGATTAAATCCACAAAAACTGCATTAAAAATTAGGGAAACGGTTAAAAAATGACGTATGTCTGGGTCAAATAAAAAAATGCAAAAATATGACTGATAAAAATTAGTCAATTCCTTTTGCCATAATATAAAATTAATTTCTATACTAAACAACATTGTTCTAAAGTGAAAAAAAAACAACAACAAAAAACAAAACATTTCATTAAAATCTGCCTCCTACTTATAATAGTAACAACTATCACCATCATCATCATCATCATCATCATCATCATTTTGAAAGTGAGAATTGTTTCAAAAAATGTTCTACAAGTCAATCTCCTCTCGCAATACATCATTTTAGAATAATTATAACATTATTTTGAATATACAAGTACTTAATTACTTATATTGATAACCTCACACTTTTATAGACAATGGAAATATATCTAGGATTAAATAGTATGCTTGTACTTATTACCAATAGGCTTACTTTCATTTTACATTATATTATATATTGAACATTACATTTTATGTAAATACATGTATAATAATATTAATTATATTATAAAGTTTATTAAAAAGAAAACAATACAATCCACTTTGCTTTGGTATTATACCAACACAAACAACCTATATTTATGTAATATTTTTGTATGCTTACATTCACTTACATATCCTTTTACACACTCTGTATAATTACCCACACTTGAACATAAATACTGTATGATTTATATATTTGTTATATATGTTATATTTAGTATTTTAGTAGTGAGGTTTTACATATTCATCTTCTTATGTTGGCGCTACAAGCCGAGGTGGGTCTTGGCCTGCTCAACAACCTTCTGCTACTCCTTCCCATCTTAAGCCATCTTTTTCGAATTCTTAATTTTCATTCTATGTAAGTCTTTCATGTCATCTTTCCATTTTGTTTTTGATCTACCTTTACACCTCTTAGCTATCGGTTTCCATTCTGTTATTTTCTTAGTGATTCTATCTGGATCCATCCTTTCTAGATGTCCAATCCATGCTATCTCCTAGATTTTATTTCTCTAACAATATATTTTTTGTTTAATCAGAACACCACAGTATCATTTGTTTTCAATCTTCAGATATTATCACCAAGTCTTGTAGGGCCTTACATTTTCTTCAAGATCTTTCTTTCAAATGTACTTAATTTTTGTAGATTCTGATGCTTCAGTACCCATGTTTTGCACCCATAAATCACTATTGGTTTTATAACAGTATTGTGTAGTTTAAATTTTAAAAATTTTGATACGAATATACTGTTAAAGAGAGTTTTATGTGCACAAAATGCCATATTTCCACAATCCATTCTTTTATTTCTTCCTCTATTGTATTTTTAATATTGACAATTGTGCCAAAGTATTTAAATAAATGCAAATTTTCAATTTCCGAGTCATTCAGAATAACTTTTGATTTCTCAAACTTTTTTGAGTGCATTTCATGTACCTTGTTTTAGAGACATATATAATGAAGCCTGCTTTATCAGCATCAGCTTTCTGTTGAAGGAATGTTGAACCCAACGCCATCGATCTCATAAAAATTAATAGTTTGTCAACATATACACAAATCTACTTCATATATTAGAAATATTGCCCCTAATATCTACTTTCTTCATTATTCCATCTATTACAATGCTAAAAAGGAGTGCTGAGAGGGGGTCTCCTTGCCTTAAATGTGAATTTATTTCAAAATTTTGTGAGTAGTTTTTGTTTATATGTACCTTGGCCTTGGTGTTATTTATTGTTAATTTAATTACACTGATAATTTTAGTTGCTACTCCCAGTGCAATAAGGCTATTATATATTGCAGATCTCTTAACTCTGTCAAAAGTCTTTTTTAAGTCGATAAACACATTGTGTGTATCAATATTATACTCATAACACTTTTCATAGATCTGTTTAACTATATGAATATTATCTATTGTTTACGATTGGAGCGAAAGCCCATTTGAAAATCCCCCAGGTTGGGTTCTATTGTTTCACTTAACCTGTTATATATCAGAGAAGAAAGTATTTTTTATGTTATATTCAGAAAGTAATGCCTCTATAATTATCACATCTTTTTAGATCTCCTGTTTTGTAAAGTGGACATAAAATTCCTTTTAGCCATTACTCAGATATTTGTACATCTATCTATATTTTTTTAATCAGATTATGGATTTGCTCTATTAATATGGTCCCTCCAGCTTTTAGTAGTTCTACTGTGATATCTGAACCTGGAGTTTTATTTCTTTTCATTTTCTTTATTACTTCAGTTACTTCTCTGTGTATGGGCAATATATAGGTCTGTATCTCACCCTTCCGTTTATTCTATGTTTTCCTGATTAGGTTCAATCGAACCTACTTCTTTATTGAGGTCTCGGAAGTATAATATATATGTCTTTAAAATATCCTCTTTCTCGGTTACAAGATTGTTTTGCAAATCTCTACAGCTTCCAATGTGTTCTGATGGTTTAGTTGTGTAGGTCTTTATTTCTTTAAAGATTTCCTAGATTCATCCCTTTTTCTTGTTTTTTCTATTTCTATCATTTTATTCTCAACCCATAATATTTTCTTCCTTCAACAGAGATTCCAATCTTATTTCTTCTTAATGTTATATTGTTCCATAGATGCTCTAGTTCTTATATTTAAGATTTTGCCTCACTTTATTTTTATCCTGAGCTGATTTTATACATTCTTCATCCCATCATTCGTTTCTTCTTCCATTCTCTCTTGTAAAGGCCTTGTTGGTGCCTCTACTATGCTAGTGTTTATATTTTCCCATTCTCTTTCTACATTCTCTTTTCAAGGTTTCTCTACTAGTTTCTGATTTAATACTTTCTGATATTATTTGATAGTTTTTGGGTGCTGTAAGTTCTGTTTATTCCAACTGTAACTCAGACAGGGGACATTCATATGCCTTTATGTACTGATTTATGTTGGAATTGTGTGGTTACCACAATTAGATTATTAGTTATTGCAAAATTCACCAAATAATCACCATTATTATTAGTGTTTTGATGTATGGTGAATTCCTTACATCTTTCTTCAAGCCCTAGTTGTGCATTAAAATCTCCTAGGACAATCATAATATCAAGTTTTAGCATTCTGTCGATCATATCTTTCAACTCTTCATAAAGTATTTCTTTGCCTTTTTCTTCCTTGTTTTTCGTGAGCACATAAACATTTATAAGGCTGAGGTTATAAAATTTCCCTTTAATTCACAATTTACACAGATTTTCATTATAAGATTCAAAACCTAGTATTGATTTCTTAATTTCTTTCATTACCATACATTTAGTTCTTCTTAGGCCAGTCTTTTCATTATTGCAGCTATAGAAAAAAGAATATTTCTCGTTCTTTTTTTTCCCATTCCTTGCCACCTAATTTCTTGTAATGCTGTAACTCCTGTCTTAGTGGGCATTATCCCTTCTGCTATCTCTGCATTCCTTCTGGCTGCAGCATTGTGATGACATTCCATGATCCAAAGTTCAACAATTCTTTTGTCCTTTAACATGCCTTGTTCATCTTATAGTGGAGCCAGCTTCTATCCTTGCAGCTTTATGAGCTGTTGAGGTTTTCCAGAAATAGGGTGCTGGCCTAAATCTTACCCCTGTCACCTGGGGGGTCAGAATTGTCTCTCTTAGAACGACTGGCTTCATTATGCCTTCAGAGCCCCTCCTGCCCCTTAGTTTTCTGGTGGGGTTTTCCTTCCCCTAGCCCAGTGCTCCCATTTCGGCACCGGTGACTCGCCTTCACCGTTCCCTCTTTTGCTACTTGCTGGACTCTCTCCATCAACCATTGCCCAGAGGTCATCACAGGGAGGAGAAGAGACAGGACTTGCTAGCCATACACTGTTCGTGCTTGCTCTTCTCCCAGTTTTTCTGGTATACCCCTTTACAAGGGTGCATTTCCTGGTATTTAATGGGGCCAGTCTATGGGCATCGACCCATCCCACCAGGATCCTGGTCAACCTTTGGCCCCCAATTTTACATATTACACATATATTTTATTTTTCATTGCATTATATAATGTTAAATATTGCATTAGACATTAATATTCATAACTGGTGTATATTAGTTTAAGTACCATCATATTACAGTAAAATAAATTAAGTTATACTTTTACTATAAACTTTAAATGATATTGTTTATCTGCATCATGTATTATCTACCTTGATATTTGTATTTCTAAGGAAGTATGTATAAATCTATTTAGAAACTCTAGTATTCATCAATGTTATAGGAAGACTTCTTTAGGAAAAACTCATTAGTTTGATCATTCAATTTTTTTATTATGTTAATATGTTGAAATTTGTTGGAAGCTTCTTACAGAGGCATTGAGCAAAGTAGAATTTCTTTGTGGCAGAGAATTGTTGAAGAATAGGTAATATGTAAATAATTTGATTGCCTTGTATTATGCTTATGTATAATCTGTATTACATTTATAAATAAGCTATTTTCTCTTAGGAGTTCTCTTTTTACAAATGTTATTGTTTGGTGTTGTGTATATATATATGGATATGGTAATGAAAGAATTTGAAGTAATTTGAAAAGCGGAAAGCACAATTTAAGTCGGTCAACCTTTGTTACTGTTCTAATAATTTTATTTGAATTTTAATGACCTTTGTGCATGACTCATGCATAATGTTTTTGGTGCACAACTCAAGGGAATTATTGCATATTTCAGAACTGAGTAAACATTTGTGAAGTAAAATGTGCAAACACAGTAATCTGTAGAATTTTTATGAGAATTTTTAGAGTATAACACATTTTGGATTTTCCACTTACAATTATTTTGATTTGTTTCAAGAGTGAGCTAGACCTAGAATTCCATAAGATTCTAGTTTTGAAAGAAGAATTTCATGATCATCAAATCAAATACTTTTGAAAGATAAAGAAATAGACCCAATGAGAATTCTTTGTTATCTCAAGCTAACAGTTCTGTATTTGAGAATGTGAGGATTGCTGTGCTAGTTATAAGATTTATTTGATTTATTTTGTCAAAAAACAGTAAAAACTGTAGATGATGTATGGAGAAGATCTTTGGCGCACAGTTTATTGAGTTCTGGAATCCCTTCTCCTCATTTTAATAAATAGTTGAAAGGTGTGTAAAAGTTAAAGATAAATAAATAAAAATAAACTTTAAAAAATTACAAGATTAGCAACATTTCAAAAGCTAGACATTTTCGTTCTCATGTTATAGAGAACTTTTTGCAATTGATTTATGTTTTATAAAACCATGGTGTATAATTCACATCAATTGATAATTGAAATGTTCAGGAGAACATTGACCTGATTCTGAGATATTGTGGGTTTTTCTAGAACTTTCATAATACCACTCAGTATTTTAAACTTTTAAACACAGCACACTTGCAAATAAGCCCTTACTGTATTTTAATAGTATATACTACAAGAATAATATTAGAAATTTTATTTAATGTTAATAACTAAATTTCTCTAAAATTGTATGATAGCCCCTTGTTCTAATGAGCCCTTCAATTCATCATTAATCATTAGAGGCTGGGACTCAGGCACTATAAATCTCTAGAATAGGCAAGTAAAATACTTAAAAAAAATTGTGCTTAAGTAGGTAAAACAAGGCAAAATAAAAAAGTTCCATTAGCATTGAATTCATACTTGCAGATAACAGAAGGGTGTAAAATGAGGATTTCATAACCGGTTTAATGAAAATATGAGAAAAACTTTTATTAAAAGACAAATAATTTTTTGTTGCAGTTTCCAACCATTTTTGGTTACTAAAACAACTGAGTGTTGTCTTAAATTTTCTGTAGTTATATTGAACTGACTATCAGACAAAATATTCTTCAATTGAGAGATCTCTCACTGTAGACAGAGGTAACTATTGAAACTCTTACACACCATGTCAGAGTGATTCATTTATGTGGCAATGTAACCTTTTAGAATTTAAAAAATATCTTCAAGTTTTTGTGCACTAGAAATTAGGTAATATTTCTAAAGAATCAAGAAGATTCTTTGCTAATCTGATGATTCTTCCTTCCTCAAGTGTTGACTACACCACATATTCTTGAAAAATTGGAGGACTAAACAGCTACTGAAATCCATGTATCCTAACTCAAGACAGGTTGACAAGGTACAGGCAGATAGTTTTGAAAGTCATTTAAAAAATATCTTAGTACTATTTACATTGATTTGATTTGATTTATTTAGTCGAAGGATTTTTAAAAAGAGTGATGTAAGAAAAAATTTGTAAACTAGACATTTTTTGCTCCCAAGTCATAGAAAACTTTTGGCATTAAAAAAAAAAAAAAACCCACACACAAAACAAAACAAGAAAACAGTTGATTTGATTTTTTTGTATTGCTATCAAAATAGTAACCTGTACCCATAGCTCTATTCCTACTACTACTAGCAAACGGAGAGCTCAACAAAACGTGTGCATAGTGAAGATACATCTATGTCCTGAAGCAAAACAAGCATTTATTTCAGCATTTTCTCAATGGTGCAGGGATTCTGGACAAAATCTTGATACGGATGGGATCATTGACCTGCAAACTGAAGTATATTACTTTTTGTAAGCAAATTAAGTTTTATTGAAAATTATACAATATGAATGTAAACTGATGCATTGTATATCATTGTTAGAATAAGTATTATTTTTCTTTTTGATGGTCAGTACAGCCTCTAATTATATAGAAACAATTATGCAGTGATTAACGTCATCAGACAATGAGTTGCAAAATAATGTACATGTATTATATGTGGAATTCTTGAAGCGAGGGTTTATTCTTCAAGTTTTTTTTAACTCTTTAAGTTTTGAAATCTTACATTTTGTTGGATTCTCCACTATTCCTAGTTCTAGTGACCGAGAGGTTCGAGGTTTGAGAGGGAGGATTTTTGTTCCAAGAAGGCAGGATTTTCGAAACTAGCTAGATAGATGGGTCGATTACAGTTGCTGCCAGGAAGGGAATTCTAGTGGCCAGCTGTTCTGATCAATGTTCTGTGGTTTCTCCAATCAATACCAGGTGATTACCAGAGATATCCATTAATTAAATTTTCTACAGATCAAAGTGTTGATGGGTGAAAACTAAATGAAATAAAGTTTTCGTCAACAAAGGAACCTATATTATTTTTTCATTATCGAATCAGATAATTAAATTTTTTTGAATTGTTCTGAAGAATTTTGACTTAGTTTTGTCAGTTAAAACTAAATTAAAAATTAATAAATGAGACCACTCTCAAATTAAATCTCTTCAATGTAAACTTCAGTGGTCATCCAGTTTTAAATCCAGTCGAAGTTTTATTGACATCAATGTTTTGAAAACATTTGCGTCTTCCTACAACTACAATATTAAAGATAAAGATTTTTTCCTGAATAAAATATTTTCTGTAAATACACATCTTAAAATAAAAACATGTACAATTTTTAATGTTTTGAAGGATTTTTTAAAAAAAGGCTTTAATTTTTTTCTTGGAAAATACATAGTTACAAAATCATCAGAATTAATGAGGGAAAATATGTGAATTTGTAAGTATAAATTTCTCAGAAATATTGTCTAAAATCAGATGAATTTATGCGCGCCAAGCTTGTTAAAAATTCTTCATATTTTCGGGTCTTCAATACAGTAATAGTAAAACTTACATGATACGGAACGAGAAAAACGGGCAATTTTTCTCTTAATATACGCGCGAATCATGCAATTTGGACAGATTAGGAAAATGGAATCAGTCCCTACGTGTGTATTTGAATACATGGAGTAGAAACTTATTTTTGTTTTTTTATACGTTTATTCGTGTTTCAACTATTTAAATTTAAAAGGAAGGGATTCTGGAGCTGAAGAAAATGTGGTACTTCTACCCCTTACATCACATACGGTTTTTACTGTTCTTTGGCTAAAACAAATCATATCAGATAAGCGCGGTGCAGCGTGATGAGGCGTCAACTGTTTTATTGCACGTGCGCCGCCCCTTTCCGCCCCCCTTCTCCGCCTTGAAGCTGGAAAAACACTTAATTGCAGCCCGGTCGATGGGCCCTCTCGGTGGCCTTATCTCGCCTCCCGCTCGTAATCCACCGCCCCCGTTCGGTCCCTTGCTTTCGCTGCCACCCACGGCTCTGCTTCCATCCCTTCTTCTGTCTCTAGCACTGTTGCCGCGCGTGCCCACGCTGTTTTCCTCGACTCTCTTTCTACCTCCGCCACCGCGATCTCGTCTGCGCGTTCTTCCGTTCCCCTCCCCTCTCATATTCCCTTTCAGTGTCTCTGCCTCTCACGCTTCAACAATTTATCACTTCCCCCACGTCACCTTCCCATGTTTCCCCCTCTTTATTCCCTTCGCCCCTCTCTCTCTCTCTCTCTCTCTCTCTCTCTATCTCTCTCCGAGTCATCTTCGTGTGCAGGCGCCTCCCTTTGTCCAACGCCTTCGACTCCTCATTTACATCTTCCATCGTCTACTCGCCATCCACCTCTTCCTCCTCTGCCTCGCCTTCTTCTGCTACTCTAGATTCATCAATGCCTCTCCTTCCCCTCTTCCAGCTACCTAGCTTTCTTCCTGGCTTCCCTCTCTTTCTCCCTTTAATTTTCTCTTTTCGGCTTCTTTCCTCTCTGCCTCCATTCTGCTTATCTCAAGGCCTCCTTCCCAAGCATTCGCCTCGACTCTGCATTTGTCTCGGCCTCCGCGTACATCGTGACCCACGTCCTAGCCCAGGGAATCCCGACGGGGTCGGCATCGACCCCTTGGGGGTCAATGAAGATTAAGATGTTGACTGGAGGTCAATAGCAGAACATGTGCGGGGGACTAATCGGTATGATCAATATCCCATTGATTTCAAGCAAGTATTATTGAAGTTGATAATTGTTTTTCTGAATCAAAGGTTCAAAACGTTTAATAATAAATTACGAATTCACTCCCCTTACTTCGTTTTTCTACAAGGGTTAGAAAACTCGAGGAATGAACTCACAGCTCTATTCTATCGCAAAAAAATATTATTCCAACCACGCATTGCAGAAACGTAATGGACAGTCTTAAAAACAACTCAACATGTATTGCATTTGTAATCATTGCACAACAAACATTATTGGAAACTAAACCATATAGAACAGAAGGGTCTCCTAATATTGGAAACTGAGATAGGAAAATATTGGTATGTAGAATTATTGTTATCCATAAGTAATTTATATGAAATTATTTTTATTTTGATTACGTTGTATGCTGTTTATTTAAAACAAAAATGTAAAGAGTTATATTTAAAATGATAGGAATCCCTGTCCTAGCTCCTCCCTCATGTCTACTGCTTATTCGAGCAGCCAACGCTTCGCGAAGAGGTACGTGGACGGGTTCCACTAATGCCCTGCCCTGAGAAATTTCACTTTATTCTAGTATATAGACACTTTCTGTAAGGAAATATTTCCATGCCAAAATCCCTCGTTGCTACCTGTATTCATAATTATTCCATTTAATATGCATATGATTTATGGTAGGGACTCCAAAGCTCAAGAAAAGGTGCACACATTGTACTTCTTCTCATAGTACGACACAGTTTTCAACTGTTTTTCGACATTAAAATGAATTAAAAATAAATAAAAAGTGTGGGAAAAAAGTGAAGTAGTTCGCATTTTAACTCGCAATACCGGTTAATTTTACTGAGAACGTTTTCCCGATATTATTGTTTGTATTTCTACCGAAAAACTAAACTGAAATAGTTTAAATAATATTGAAATCCGTCCCGAGGAAGACCGGCAACCATTCGGAAAGCACTTTGACCTAATAAATAATGAATCGATTCCACAACATAGGTTTAATTTATCTGTGTAATTAAAAATACACTTCAGATTCCCAGGTCTACGTATCACTCGCAGCTTCGCTAATGGAATGTTACGAGGGCGATCGTCATTTCACTTCGCCGTTCACCTGTTCTTTTGTTATCTTTGTTTTCCGAGCGGGCCGGACACGCCCACCTGCTGGGCGGCGCGGCTCCCCGGGGAGCGATTTTCCTGCCGCGCGACGCGCGCTTCCTTTCATGCCGCTTATCGTGCATCGCCTTGGCAACGGGCTGTTTAGGCGGCCAGCCGCCAGAGGTCTCTGAAGAGGTACGAACGAAGTCCATCTCGGTCGGAAGGAATGCGGGTTCGAATTTTGCTTGTAGATGGATGTTTACTCTTGTGATGTGGCGTGGTGAGCACTCCTTCCGCCCAAGTTGCGACCTCATCCCATCTTCCCTAGCCAGATCGGACGGCAGAGAAGCATGATATGTGAGGCACGTACACCGAGAAAATCCATTCCCTCGTGGACGGCCCCTCAGCGTGTCGTGCCGGCGGAGGCAGACTTTTCGACTAGCTAAATAGCT
>BOPP01000249.1:117542-206878 GCA_017312745.1 Gryllus bimaculatus
GGCCACGGACCGCGTGAGTAATGTTCCTTCCTCTTTCTTTCTTTTAACTTCACCCATACAGCACTACTCTTTACCACGCAGGCATACGGAAGGCTTGACCGAGAGCTTAGTAGAGCTTGTTCCCTCGTGGCGGCCCCCCTCGCGTGTCGTGCCGGCGGAGGCAAGACTTTTCGACTAGCTAGATAGCTACGTCCGAATTCAGACACTGTTTGTGGAGAATTCTACCGACCCGGCTGACATGACCCAGTAGAGTGTCCGCTGGTTTCTTCGATCAACACCAGCCGAATGCCGGAGCAGTTACCCTAAAAAAAACGGGCCACGTACCGCTCATAGTGAGTAATTTCCTATCCTCTTCTTTGTTTTAACTCACATACATTGCACTACCCTACCACGCAGCATAACCGGAAGACTGACCGAGAGCTTAGTAAGAGTCATTGTTTCCCTCGTGGACTGCCCCTCACGCGTGTCGTGCCGGCGAGGCAGGACTTTTCGACTAGCTAGGATAGCTACGTCGAATTTCAGACACTGTGTGCGTTGGAGAATCTACCGACCGGCTGACATTGACCAGTAGTATTCCGTGGTTTCTTCGATCAACACCAGCCGAAGATCCGGAGCCAGTACCCTTAAAAAACGGGCCATCGTTACCGCGTGAGTAATTTCCTTCCTCTTCTTTCTTTCTAACTTCAACATACATGCACTACCCTACCCACGCAGGCATACCGGAAAAGACTGACCGAGCAGCTTAGTAGCAGCTTGTTCCCTCGTGACGGCCCCTCAGCGTGTCGTGCCGGCGGGAGTTCAGGACTTTTTCGACTAGCTAAGATAGCTACGTCGAATTCAGACACTGTTTGCGTCTGGAGAATTCTAACCGCCGGCTGACAATGACCCAGTAGTATGTCCTGTGGTTTCTTCGATCAACACCAAGTCCCCGAATGCGGAGCAGTACCTAAAAAAACGGGCCACGTACCGCGTGAGTAATTTTCCTTCCTCTTCTTTCTTCTAACTCACATACATGCACTTACCCTACCACGCAGGTATTACCGGAGGACTGACGCGAGAGCTTAGTAGAGCTTGTTCCCTCGTGGACGGCCCGCTCAGGCGTGTCGCTGCCGGCGGAGGAGACTTTTCGACTAGCTAGATAGCTACGTCGAATTCAGACACTGTTTGTGGTGGAGAATTCTACCGACCGTCTGACATGGCCGGTAGATACCGTGGTTTCTTCGATCAACACCATCCTGAATGCCGAGCAGTACCCTAAAAAACGCGGGCCACGTACCGCTGTGAGTAATTTCCTCCTCTTCTTTGTTTTAACTCACATACATGCAACTACCCTACCACGCAGGCATACCGGAAGACTGACCGAGAGCTTAGTAGAGCTTGTTCCCTCGTGGACGGCCCTCAGCGTGTCGTGGCGCGGAGGCAACTTTATCGACTAGCTAGATAGCTTACGTCGAATTAGACACTGTTTTGGTGGAGAATTCTACCGACCGGCTGACATGACCAGTAGTATCCGTGGTTTCTTCGATCAAACACCAGCGAATGCCCGAAGCAGTACCCTAAAAAAGGCACGACCGCGTTGAGTAATTGTCCTCTACTCTTCTTTTTCTTCTAACTCACATACATGCACTACCCTAGCCACGAGGCATACGGAAGGGACTGACCGAGAGCTTAGTAGAGCTTGTTCCCTCGTGGACGGCCCCTCAAGCCGTGTCGTGCCGGCGGAGGCCAGACTTTTCGACTAGCTACGATAGCTACGTCCGAATCAGACACTGTTTGGTGGAGGATTCTTACGACCGTCTGACATGCCGGTAGAATACCGTGTTTCTTCGATCAAACACCATCCGAATTGCCGGAGCAGTACCCTAAAAAACGGGCCACGTAACCGCTGATTAATTGGCCTTCCTCTTCTTTGTTTACCTCCATACATGCACTACCTACCACGCAGGCATACCGGAAGACTGACCGAGAGTTAGAGAGGCTTGTTCCCTCAATGTGGACGGCCCTTCAGCTGTGTCGTGCCCGGCGAGGCCAGATTTTTCGGACTAGCTAGATAGCTACTAAGTCGAATTCAGACACTGACCTTTGTGTGAGAATATCTACCGACCGGCTGACCATGACCAGTATATTCCGTGGTTTCTTCGTAAAATCTCGAATGCCGGAGCAGTACCCTAAAAAACGGCCAACGGACCGCGTGAGCTAATTTTGCGCGATCCTGTTCTTCTTTCTAACTTCACATACATTGCACTACGGTACCTAACCGACGTCGAGGCATTATCTCTGGAAGGACTGACCGAGAGCTTAGTTAGAGCTTGTGGTCTCCGTCGTAGGTGAGGACCCCTCAGCGTGTCGTGCCGGCGGAGGCAATACCTTTTTATCGACTAGGCGTAAATAGCTTACTTACAGTTCAGATCATGAGCTCATCTTGTGTTGAGTAGTGACGATAATTCTACCGATGCGCGTCTGACAAGTGAACCAGATAGTAATTTCCTGTGGGTTTTGTCTTTTCGTTACTGCAAACACCATTGCCGAATGCCGGTGAGCTAGTACCTAAGAAAACGGCCATCTGGATCCGTCTATGTGGATGTAATCTCTCTCTCTCTCATTACTCACATAGCATGCACTATCTCTATTCCACGCAGGAAGTCATGACCGGGTAGAAGAATCATGACTAGTGGATGTGTAGCTAGTTAGAGCTTGGTTCCCTCGTGCACGGCCCACTCAGGCTGTCGTGCCGGCGGAGGCAGACTGTTTCGACTAGCCTAGATAGCTACGTCGAATTCAGACACTGTTTGTGGATGGAATTCTACCGAACCGGCTGACATGACAGTAGTATTCGATAGGTTTCTTCGAGCAACACCATTCGAATGCCGGGAAGCAGTACCCTAAAAACGCGCACGGACCGCGTGAGTAATTTTGCCTTACCTCTTCTTTCTTCTAACTCACATAGCTGAAAGCATTATACACGCGGCATACCGGTGTGAATGAGCGACCGGAGAGTAGTAGAGACCTTGTTGCTCGGGTGCGACGGTCGCTAGCGCGTCGATGCCCGAGCGGAGGCAGACTTTCGACTAGCTAGGATAGCTACCGTCGAATCTCAGACACTGTGTTGGTGCGAGAATTCTACCGAAACCCGTCTGACATGGCCGTAGTAAAGTACCTGGTTTCTTCTATCAAACACCCATCCGAATGCCGGAGCAGTACCCTGAAAAAACGGGCCACGCTACCGGCGTGAGTAATTTCCTTCCTCTTCTTTGTTTTAACTCACATACATGCACTACCCTACCACGCAGGCATAGCGGAAGACTGACCGAGAGCTTAGTAGAGCTTGTTCCCTCGTAGACGGCCCCTCAGCGCGTCGTGCCGGCGGAGGCAGACTTTTCGACTAGCTAGATAGCTACGTCGAATTAAGATACTGTTTGGTGGAGAATTCTACCGACCGTCTGACATGGCCGGTAGTATTCCGTGGTTTCTCCGATCAACACCAGCCGAATGCCGGAGCAGTACCCTAAGAAACGGGCCACGGACCGCGTGAGTAATTTCCTTCCTCTTCTTTCTTCTAACTCACATATATGCACTACCCTACCACGCAGGCATACTGAAAGACTGGCCGAGAGCTTAGTAGAGCTTGAACCGGCGGAGCGGTGCCCCGCAGGTGGGAGATACCTTGTTGAGGCAAAACACGCAAGGTAGGCGCCAGAAGTCGCCATTCAGGGAGGGAAGATCTCCGCCACCTCCCGCACACACTTACGCGACGTACAACGCAAGGGCTGGCGTGACACATCACGTGATGGATTCTCAGTCCCTGGCAGGAACGTATGTGCTGTTGTAGCACTAGTTTCAGTTATGCCACTGTTCCCACTGGGATGCGATGTATTATCAATCATATTTTAGAGGTGCTAGTTTCAATAGCGCACTGCAAATATTTACTCGTACACAAGTATCTTATAAAACGAGGAAACAAAAGAATTGGAGGCAACATTTTACTTCAAAAACATAAACAAACATCTCGGATTAATGATTTTATATGCTATATATTAGAAACCAAAATAACAGTCATTTAGTTTTAAAGACATTAAATGATTTGAACATTTCGTAATCTATTTACTCTTTTATGTTGTTTACAACTTAATTCGTGTACTAAAAATTGAAAAATCCACCAAGGTCTCTCTCCGTATTGTCACCAGATTTGGCAGCGTTTCTTAACGTTAATAAAACAAAACCTGATAACTATATTGGATCCATAATTGATTTGAAAGTAAAATGACTACGAAACTGGGAACTATTAAAAGAAAATAATACACATAGGTCAAGATTAGAAGCAAAGGTATAGACCTATTTTGGGCAGCAGGAGTCCAACGGACGCCAGCGGAAGACCAACGGATGGCGGAAGAGCTTTACGAAAAAAAGTCTTGTAATGTTCGTTCTCCATGAAAAGACTTATTACTAAACAGAAGAATATAGGGTAGTGAGTGAAATAGAAGGGAATATAAGGAAGATGCTTGTTAAGAGAAATTGAAAACGCATTGCTTAGAACGGAGATAAATCGCGAGGTTTGCTGACGAAGGTCAGTCTCACCATGAAGAGAAGATGGTGGGAAAATTAAGACGAGAAAAAGAACAGGACAATAAGTGATGATGAAAATGTGGAGAAGTAGAGAATAAAAAAGAAGGGTGATAATGTCAGATAGGGATAAGACGTAAGAAAAAGCGTGAGAAGAAGAGGAGACAGAGAAAAATGAGAAAGAAAGAAGAGCGAGGGAGAGAGAGGAGTACGTGAGAGAGAGGAGTACGTGAGAGAGAGAGGAGTACGTGAGAGAGAGAGGAGTACGTGAGAGAGAGAGAGGAGTACGTGAGAGAGAGAGGAGTACGTGAGAGAGAGGAGGACGTGAGAGAGAGGAGGACGTGGGAGAGAGGAGGACGTGAGAGAGATGAGTACGAGAGAAAGAAATGAGTACGAGAGAGAGATGAGTACGAGAGAAATGAGTACGAGAGAGAGATGAGTACGAGAGAGATGAGTACGAGAGAGAGAGAGGAGTTCGAGAGAGAGTGAGAAGTATGAGAGAGAGAGAGAGAGAGAGAGAGAGAGAGAGAGAGAGAGAGAGAGAGAGAGACAGAGTGTACGAAAGAAAGAGGAGATCGGAAGGGGATGTAGTGGAAGAGTGGAAGAGGGAGGAGTGGAAGAGGGAAGAAAGGAAATGGAGGAATGGAAGAGGAGGTAAAAGAGGTGGGGAGTGGAAGAGGGAGGAGTGGGAGTGAAAGAGGAGAGGGGAAATAAAAATAAGAAAAGACGAGCAAAAGGAAAAAGACGCCTTCTTTCACATTGCAAACTTTGAAAATATCGTTTGGTTTCGTCAGGGAATCTTTTTTTTTTTTTTTGCTATTTCACGAGAGGTTTATGGTTCGCTGGCCAGACAGATCGTTTCTACCCTGCCCTGGGCGTCGCGACGTCGGCGTCGTCTGGGACCCGAGATGCCTCCCAGCGCCTCTTTCCCCCCGCCGCGCCGCTCCGCGCCGCCCCGCGTCGCGACGTGAGGCGACGCCCGGGCGCGCGATATTAATTTCGGGCGATGCCGCCGCCTGTAAAAATTTTGTGCGCGCTAAAAACTTTCTCTCAAACAACTTGTTAATTTCTTAACGAGAGGCAATTTCCGGGAGTTCTTATCAGCCTCTTCGTGACGTGAGGGACGTAAACGGCGAGATGGGGAGGGGGGGGGAGAGCGGAAATATCAACCTGGCGTTAGTTGAGCGGCCGAAGGCTCATGAACTGTGAACCGAAGCTGCTTAACAGATAATCAGATAATTCTTTTAAAATAAACGACGAGGAATAGAAATCAAACTATTTTTTAGTGAGTCTGCGACAATTAAGATATTTAACTTCTGTAAAGCTATAAACATTTTGGGACATTTGACACTTATCACTAGTAAATACTTCCACTTTGTGTTGATTTAATGATGTGATTGTGATGATTTAATGTTGTACCTAATTATACACGTAGTATTATAATATATCTGAAACTGTTAAATGCCGCTTATAACTTCGATGTTGATGTGACTATAAATAAATTAATTAAAAAGAAGATTTCGTCATCACGGATTCCTTGATATCTAGAATTTGATTAATTCTCAGTTCCCTCTTCTACGATGAGGTGTACTACGGTGTAGCATATACAGTATGTTAGATGGTGGTAGAGTATGGAGGAAGCACAATTGTTATTTTTTTTCAATTATTTTCCTTATTTGGGTTCAACAGTTTCAAGAAAAGGAGGAACATTATCAGTAAAACAAAATCGTATATGCCGTATGATTAAACTATAATCTATGTCCACCACAACTCTCTTCCACCTGTTAAAATTTATTGAAAAAATGTACAATAAATTATCTTTATTTACCAAGATGGCTCCGGTCATCCATTGCGTTCACTGCAGTGCCTCTGACAGGGACATCTTAGGGTTCGAGTTCCAACTGTAGCAAGATTTTCGACACTAGCTGCAATGGCTAGGTCGAATTCGTTGTCTGTCTGGGGGAGAACTGTGGCGGTCAGCTTTACTACCGAAATTCTGATGGCATTACAAACGAGATTGGCGAGAGACGAGGATAAGCAATATACGTTTAATTTTTTTCTCTTCTTACGGAAAATGAGAAAAGTTGCTCATCAGTACACTGAGAGAAATGTAGGAGAATTTACTAAACATGTGTATTAAATTCAATTATTCCTGTAGTTGTATTCGCTAAACATGATTTAGTTTCGTTTAGTAAATTAGACAATTCAAAATTGTAAGTGAATGAACAAAGAAAATTGTCAGTGGTATTAAACTTGTTTCGTAGATAAAATTATTCGGTAAGATCTACGTTTCATGACGTCACACTACTAAACACTGTTTAGTAAGCGCGCGTTCTCAGCCATCTGACTAATCTGACTTCAAACGACTTTTTCAGGAGAATGTTGAAAGAATTCTGTAAATCATGTGACCAACATCAAAAGGAATATTTATTGCATAAAAGAAACATCATTCTTTACTGTATTCTATAACACTTCTTCGCCAGTTGCTTGCTAACCTTTGGCAGGTTGAAAAGGTAAATATCTCTATGTTGCTTGTTGCAATGGCTTCATCTAATCTCAAGCGCCTCAATTCGTAACATGTAGATTCGACTCTTCTTCATAAGTTTGAAGCGAAATGAGGAGCAAAGTGTCATGAAGTTGTATCGTGCCAGGGATGTTTTGTCGTTTCAGAAAATGATGCTTCTACCATCAGTTTTATAATATTGAATTTCACTTTGATTCAATAGGATGTACGTTTTATGGTCAAATGACTCGTTTTTATCTGATACAGTTTATGGAATTTGATTCAATGAATGATAAACCGTAGCGTGTAAATATGTCATAACGTGTTACTATGTTCGATTTCATATACACAGAAACTCTCTAATAGGTCAATTTATCCCATAATTCAAGCAGTTTATGTTCCTCGAATCGAGATATCGAGGTTCATCTGTCAATCGGTGTTCTTCACACGAAAGGAAGAGGTCGGAACCGGACAGATAAAATATGAAGTGTGTAGTTTAGTCGATGCACATCTGAAACGGTGTGTTTCAATAAGTGCGCTCCATATTGTTGACTGCACGCGATTTCGTTTCAAATTCGAATCCCAGATAATTATAACAAGAGTGTAGTAGAATCGCATACACTCACTGTTCTGCCTTGGTAATTTTTCGGCATTTCAAAGACGGAAAACTGAACAAATTGTTCTTTGAAGTTTATGCAGTCATTGGTGCTAGTCATATGTATACGCGCGAAGTGGGGACCCGCTTAGGTGGCTCAGAGTGTCATCTGATGTCACAACAATGCCTCTGTCCCGGCGATCCTAGGGTTCGAGTCCCAAGAATGGACGCATTTTCTTTTCGACACTAGTTAGATAGCTAGGTGGAATTCAGCCGCTGTCTGGAAGAGAATTCCAGCGAGCGGTTGCTCTGATCGATAGTTTCCCGTGGTTTCTCCGATCAGCACACGCTGAATGCTTGAGCAGTACCCTAACAAACGGGCTACGGACAGTGCGCAATCTTTCTTACCTCTTCCTTGTCCGATCCTCACCCCTTACACACACACTAACATGTACTACACTACCACAAATTCTGGGAGACCGTTCGCGAGCCTAGTTACTAGTGTCGGCTGGGGCTATGCTCTGCAAAAGGGAGATACCTGGATAGGGAAGTCGACGTGTTGGTCGGTGTAGGATCTTACCATTTAGCAGGGAAAGATCACCGCCACCTCCTGAGGAAAAACATGGACTGTACTTATGAGACTAATAACATTAGGTATTGAGTCGTCTGGAAACAAAATATAATCAATCTGAAAATGAGAGTACCTGAATATTCGCTTGGTATTAAATATTTTGTAGAATAAAATCCCAATGAGTATCAATAAACGTATTAAGGGTTTTTTCGAGGTCCGCCAGGATTTGGAAACACAAGCAGTTTCAAGTCGCATACGAACGCCATTCCGAGGACAATGAGAGGAGAGTGAACGTTAGACCACAGAACGAATTGCGATATATTTAAAGAAAAATTTCATATATCTTAGGAACTAAAAATATAATTATTTAGCAACACAACAAATACGTTCTGCCAGTTTGTGATAAATGAGTTACTTTCAGAAGCATAGTAATGTCTTATACATTTTGATCATTTTATGTACTAGCGTTCCTTTCCGCGGGGACTCAGATAGCATTATCCTCATTTTAAAAAACTAGTTCAACATTTACAGGGTTCCTCATATTGCACAACTGTTATCTACGTTAAATGAACTCGTAGGCTTCCGCGGCCTGAGTCATGTGGGTGATCTGGGCTGTCCGGGTGACGCCGCGTCGAAGGCTGAGTTGCCGACGTTTCGACCATCCTGTCGTGGTCTTCCTCAGCATACCAGCCCTGAGGAAGGCCACGACAGGATGGTCGAAAGTCAGCAACTCAGTCTTCGACGCGGCGTCACCCGGACAGCCCAGATCACCCAGCTGTTATCTACATCGTCTGATACTAAAATAAAATTGCGAATTGTTTATGAACTTGTGTGACTGTACGAATAAGTCAGAGTTTCCTTCAAGCGATGAGGGATTTCGATTTTTTTTAACATACGTTCAGCGTTCAAAGGCGAAACTGTCACTAAGACTTAAGAAATATTCTTATAATAAAAATGTTGAAGACGAAACAGTAACTCCGTACCTGAACAAATATTTAGGAAAACTACTTCATTCGGCCTATCATTGACATCCACCCCCGTTCGGTGGTATGCTGTTAAATAACGGTGAACCACTAAGAGTTTCAAGCGAAGAGGAATGGGAAGCGAGGATAATGCATGCCGGGCGGCGGGAAGTTGTGGGTCCCAAGGTGTTCAGGACGATGGGAATCCTGGGCGGCAGAGAGGGAAGGAAGTTGTTGGGTGCGGGAAGAGGAGATGAGGACGACGAGACGTCGCCGGGCAGCGATGGCAGGGGAGCGATGGGGAATCGTAGGCAGGAGCAGTTGTGTTGGGCGATTAATCGTGGGCGGTGGGTAATCGAGGACGCGGGAGGGAAGAAGTTGGGGGAAAGCACAGCTCGCGGGCAACGGAGAGTCGAGTCGGAGGAGCTGAAGAGTCGAGTCGGAGGAGCTGAAGAGTCGAGTCGTAGGAGCTGAAGTGTCGAGTCGGAGGAGACGAAGAGACTAGTAGAGGGAGGAGAGAGAGTCGAGTCAGGAGTAAAGGAGTGTCGAGTCGAGGGTGTGGGAATCGAATCGGGGGAAAAAAAGAGTCGTGTCGAGGGTGAGGGAGTCAAATCGGGGGAAAGAATGAGTCGAGTCGGGCAGGTTCGAGTCGTGAGTCGCGGACGACAGAATGGAATCAGGGATGACAGGGATTCGAGTCGGGAATGAAGGAGAGACGAATCGGGGGCGGCGGTGAGTCGAGTCGGGAGGGAGGGACAGTTGAGGTAGGGGTGAGGGACAGTCAAGTCGGGGATGAAGGAGGGTCAAGTCGTGAGTGGCGGGGAGTCGAGTCAGGGGTGAGGGAGTCTGAGTAGTCTGGGGTGAGGGTGACTGAGTCTAGTACACACAGTCGAATCGGGGGCGGCGGAGAGTCAGAGTCGGGGATGAGGGAGAGTCGAGTAGACAGAGTTGAATCGGGGATGTCGGGGAGTCAGAGTCGGAGGGAGGAGTGGAGTTGGGAATGATAGGCGTATTAAACGCCATCGCTGAGGCTCCCGCGGTGTCGTGGAGCAGCAGTGGGCGTCGGGGCAGGCGCGGAGGGGGCGTGGCCGGGGCTATCGTGTGCCGGGATCGCGGGCGAGTGGCGCTGGCCGCATCGGCCGGCGGATGCGCCTCACGCGATGCGTGCTCTCACAAAAAGGCGGCGCAGTTGAGCGCAGCGACGCTCCGACGGCGAAGGTGAGTCCCCTGCCATCGCACCCTTTTAACTTCACCGTTGCAATCGTGTGGCATCCGAAGTTCCCGAAATCTCACCGTATTTAAATATTCCCCAGTACGTTCTCGCCTTCGAACTTACATAGCAAAGAGAAGTATTGTAAGTCTGCGGCAGAAAGCGGCGATTTTTCGACAGAAAACTTTGCATTGTGGGACTGGTGTCGAAGAAAGGGATAAATCTTGTTCCTTTATGTAGTATGTTACTTCCTCTACTGCGTTGTGTTGTCAAAAAACACGACTTGTAGGTCCTTGATATCTAAAAATCGATTGACGGTTAAACTTGTGTCCGTCTCACTGCTGTCTGTCCATCTGTCCGTAGGTCTGTGCTGTGTTCAACCTATACCGATCAGACGACTTTCTCCAAAATTGGTATTCCTCGATCAATCCGGACGAATTCGACTCTATGCGAATTTTAAACTGATATTTGGATGTTTTGGGGAATTGTACTTAGTATAAAGACTCCTCCTTCTTTTCTCAAAAATAACTCCTAATTTTTTATTAAACTATTTTATCCAATAGCCTAAAGGACGCTTAAAAACTGTCACATAAGGTCTTTGAAGACAGATCTGGATAAGATCTTTTACAATTTTTCTAAACTATGAGCCGTTTTCTTGTATTGTCTTGTGAGTTACAGTCAATTTTTAAACAATTTTTTTAAAAGTCTGCAAATTTTTCTTTAATTTTTTCCCTGGTATCTAGCAAAGGAAAAAATGTGCTAGTTTCATTTTCAGCAAAATCTCTGTATTTAAGAAAATTGCAAAAAATTAACATTACAAAAGTACGTTTTTGATAGAGATTATTTTCTTTAAATGTCTGTTTTAAAAGTTATCTCTTTGAAGAAAGTCATGTATATTTTTAAACAAACTTGTAATTCACGCATAACTTTACTTGAATTTAATGCAATTTATATTTTCTTTCTTAAAAACAGCTTGAATTTTTGTCGTTCAATTTGTTCTGTGATTAGATTTACATTAGATTCAAATGTAAATTATCAACTTTCTTAAAGCATTAGATTAGCCTTGTGGATGGTTTTGTGGAGATTACATGCTTAGCTTGTGAACTCGAAGGGCCCGATTTCGAATTTTGGCACGAGGAAGAATTTTTGCTAGTTGTTAACACTTTTTTAGGTTTATATAGTATATAATATTGGGTAGCAGTTACAAATAATGCGAGGAAGAATGCATTGTTGTTGCATTACTACTTCTCAATTTTACCTCTGGCATTTAGCCCCGCATGGGTTTTAATATGAAATCCGTTTGACCACCATGCCATAGGAGATGACAATTATCCCACCGTCCTCTCCTATGGACGGGAAAGAAATAAAATGAATTGTCCATTTTAGGGAAAAATTTAATATATTTTCGACAAATGGTTTCTTCTCTATGAATAACTTTCGTAAACAAATATTTGTGTAAAAGTTTGAAATATTCAAATTTGAAATTAAAAATAACATAATATTTAACCTTGCCAGTTGGTTGTGCAACACTCATTTAAAGAGAATGTGATTATTCGTTTAAAATTATTCATACGATTTTTCTTGTAATTTACCCAGAAAAATACGAGTCAAGTAAAAGTCATTTTTCCATGCGTTCATCTAACTTCCGCCGCTTCATTTTGCTTTACTTAGAGTTAATTTCTGATAATCAAAGACAATTCTCTGTGTTTTAAAGAAAAAGTTTCCCGTCGGCAACTGAAAGAGGAAAATAAAAAAGGTAGAGCGAGAGAGTAAATTTCTTTCCAAAAAAGTCGGGAAGTTAGTATTAGCTTTTTAACATTTCCAGAAAACCGATCTCTTTATTCGTTGGGCGTACTAATTTGGATTTATTGAGAAGCGTCTAAACGGCCTGGATGCAGTTGCTTATAAATCAGATATATTTGATTTTAAACTCAGATTTTTTACACTTTATTAAAAGGACTTTTTCTCCCACATGTATTCTGTCACCTATTATGCTAACTGACACATCTACTTTATTGACAACATTTTTGTAAAATAATTACTTCAAGAGTTCATTTCCAAATCTAGTGCTTCAAAGTTAGCAATATTCTCAGAAATCAGAAATACTAAAAACTTGGTAAACGGTATGCGAATTTTTTCGAAAGCTTACCAATTAGCCAACCAAATGGGGCTCTTCCAGCTAAACCTATTGAGATTTTACGAAGACGCACTTTTGTTCACTAGCTCTCCCTGAAACTAGATTTAAGCTATAATGATCATTTGGGTTGCATTGTATTAACAATGATTTCTGGCAGACTGCAAGCTTTGTTTTGCTTCTTTATAATTTAGTAATTTTTCAATATATTTGTTGAGTCGGGAAATTCTCTCTTTAAATGCTGTTCGTTCGTAGCAAGTTAATGGTAAATATACGGTTAATGAATAACATGATTTTCGAGTTCCAATATTCGTCTTTGAGTGAATTCTTCTTGAAACACAAAGGAAAACTCCGGCCACTGAGATACAAGTCAGTAGTACTTTTTGAGTTACGAATGCATTTTAGAGACGGTTCCTCCTTGTCAATTTCTTACGCATTAATATCTAATTTAATGCTACCGTTTCTCTTGAGCTATATAATAGACTATGCACAGCCATAAACAATATATCTGGTAGATCTCCCTGTGGCCTAAATAACTGAAATGAAAATACATTCAAACTACTATAGAAAATTCCTTTTCTTACATTTTATTTCTTTGTGTCAACAGTTGGGGAATAACATTCAGGAGTTCTTAGAAGATCCTAAGAAGAATGATGGAAAGCGATCTAAATCTACAGAGAACGGTGAGTTACTGTAAGACGTCTTTCTCCCCTTTATGATTAATGACGTTCGATTTTTATCGTAACATAAAACTCGTATCAAATAATCAATCTTTACATTTTTCCAACATTTCCAGAGGAGTAATCTAATTAACACTGACAACGTTACGATGTCCACCTCTGAGGCTTTCGCAAGTTTTTCCATTCTTTCCAACGAATATTTGGGCAGATTAACCACTACTAGGATCCTCAATTAATTAATCTTTCTACGTGTCCTCATTAATGAAGATGAACTAGTATTCTTTACACATTTTCAACTCTTCATATTGGCGGCCATTTCTTCAGTGTTACCTTATCAAGCCTGCACAAAATAATACTCGATTGGAAAAAGGCAGATTCTCTTCTAATCAGTCACCGACTTTGTCAGCCGAAAATGCATGACAATGTGTAATTTAAATTTATAAGAACTTTTAATTGTACGATCTACGTTCGGAAATTTAATAATTTTTAATATGTTTATAACATTACTGGTTAAAAAAAGGCCTCTGTTTTAAAATATTGTTTAAGGGACACAATGCGCATAAAGTAAAAAAAATCAAAAAAAAAGGACAATATGTCGATACATTGCAGTGCACAGAAGAATATAAACAGTGAATTATGACCCTTGCAACTAGAAATAATAGATATTTCCCAAATAAGTAAGTAAACAAATAATTTCGCAGCGTGGATATTAGACGCTAATCTACGCGCAGCGATGTCCTCATTGCAATGGTAGGCTGCTCCCCTTCTCGAAAACTGTCTACTCCCCACTACTTGCACTTTCGCCGTTCTCGCCGGCAGACGTTCAACTCTTAAGGCGGCTCCACACGTTTCGGAATTCGCCGAGCAGCGAGCTACTGCTCACCCACTTCGGAACAGCTAATGTGTTCCGCGATTATTTGCTTCCTTTGAAGTGATCTAAAGACTGACACGCGGTGGGTAGGGCGAATACCGCATGCCTGGCGCTCGGCGAATCGCAAGCAACTGGGGATTCGGCGAGCGGTTGCTCGGGATTCGCCGAACACCGCATGTGTGGAGCCGCCTTTAAGTGCAGAATGTCCGCAGAAGCGGGCGCTGTGCAGGCCTGCCTTAGAAGTTTGTAACATTTATTCTTAGTAACGTTTCTGATCTATATCACTGATCCCTCCATTAAAACTCCCCTATACTGTATGAGTGTGCGCAGATCCGGCCGAAGGCGAGTGCGCCCGCGCAGCGCCGCGCGCGCGCGCAAAAGCGCTGGCGCCGAGTGCGCGCCGCCGTCGCCGTCACGTCCGTCCTCAAGGACTACTGCGTCAACTCCTCCTTCCACGGGCTGCGCTTCGTCGCCGACAGCCAGCGCCACTGGACCGAGAGGCAAGTGCCGTTCTGCGCACGAGGGCTAACGCTTTTCCACGCCTACAAAACAAATGAATGTCAACAAGCAAACAACAAATGAAAGGCTACTAGAGGAAAGGAGTAAATAGGGGGCGGGTTTTGATGACCCAAAGCATTAGCAGAAATAATCAATAAAATATTCTTAAAATGATTTTAAAATGCCCTAAAAGCAAAGAAAAAGTGGGTAAAAAATTAGATCAAAACCACTCCAGATAAAAAAACTCAGGCTGTTGGTATGTTACTGATGTAATCGAGGCTTCTTCCTTTTGTTCAAGTGAACTCACCCTGAAAACTTTTGGTTTGGGCTGTTCTTTAAAAGAAAATCTCTGCCTTTATTTATAGCGAAATCGGCCGAACTGACTATGGCGTCGATAAACATTATAGGAACCATATATTACATAGTACTTACAGCGACTGAAATTACAATATATGAGCGAAGAAATCGAATAGGCTACAAGGAATTCTGAGTGAACATTTTTTGAACCTTGTAAATATTGTTTGAAGCAAGTACCATGAAAATGGTATTAAAATCGATTAAATCAGGGAAAACTGCAGTAAAATGATGTAAAAAGGTAAAAAAATGACTTATTAGTCAAAATGGAAGGAAAATTCAAAAAAATGACAAATAAAAATGGGTAATTTCGTTTCTTCATAACATAAATGAATTTCTATACTAAACGGCATTGTTCTAAAGTGAAAAGAAAAAATGACTCGGGATTGAGCGCGCAGTCGCTCGCTTCTCGGCGAAAGCCGAATGTGTGAAGCCGCCTTTAGACACTCTGATTAACGGGGTTGGAATGATTCTCGCCCT
The DNA here is from genome assembly GCA_017312745.1 of Gryllus bimaculatus. Lineage (NCBI taxonomy): Eukaryota > Metazoa > Arthropoda > Insecta > Orthoptera > Gryllidae > Gryllus > Gryllus bimaculatus. The sequence goes on from BOPP01000249.1 coordinate 132,961, forward strand.
GAGACACCCACTTAGGTGGCAAAGGGCATCAACTGGATATCACACCAGTGCCTCCGACCGGTAGGTCTGCGGTTGGAGTCCTGTCGGACGACAGGATTGTCGCCCCCTGGCCACTAATTACTCGATCAGACCTTGTGAGGTGGCGTGTGTGGGCCCGTAGGGCGTTCTGGCTGGCGTGCTGCCTGCTGTCGTGGTACGGCTCCTACCTGCTGATCCGCGCCTCCTGGGACTCCTTCCAGAACAACGCCATCAGCTTCGCCGCGGAGACCAACTACATCGACTGGAACACAGAGTTCCCCACCGTCGCCGTCTGTGAGACGGACAACGACGACCGCATCGACTGGCTGCGCTCGCAGTTGTAAGTGCGGCCGCGCCCTCGCAGAGTTTGCACAAACACGAAGTCTGCGAGAAGACAACTCCGGTGGTAGGGGTAAAAGCGTCGGCAGCTAATCGGACTCGGCTTCAACGACATCCCTCGGTCAACAGGAGAACGTTGCAAGCCATTTTCGGTCAATAGCCAGCTGGCTCATGTGACTTCTTGGCTGTCCGGGTGATGCCGCGTCGTTGGCTGAGAGGCTGACGTTTCGCCTATCATGTACAACAAGCTCATGTATCAAGTCAGCGCCACACACACACACACACACACACACACACACACATATGTGTGTGTGTGACCAACTACATCGAAGACACACACACACACACACACACATATATATATGTGTGTGTGTGTGTGTGTAAATGGAATTGGTCAAGTACGTGTACGCGCGTCATTGGCCGAAAAACATCTGAGATAAGTTCTTTTAATCACTGCTTGATGCCGTTGAATCTAAGTGAGTTCGATTAGCTGCCGACATTTTTCGTACATACTCTCGTCATGCCTCCAATACAAGAGTTGAGTCTCCTTCCTAAAGACCTCGCGCGTAAAAGTTATTAGGCAACCCCCTGACCTATACCATTTCAAGAGTAAATAAGAGTTTTTGTTCCAAATGAAAAACGTTCCAAATTATGGCGGCAGTGTGCGTGTTAAATGTTCATAATGATTTTCGGAATTTTAGTAATATAGATCTAACTTTCAAATGTTCTCCAAGAGTTGCACACTAACTAATGATCTGTTTATGTAAAACCACCATTAATTTATCATTAAATATAATTATTATATATGCTACTTATATAATAAATAGATCATTAATATTGAGGGAATGTATATTTCTTGTTTCTCTCCGAAATGAATAATAATGTTTCAGATTAGGGTTCTTCATATTGTGCTAAACTAATTATCTAAAAAATATGTTAATTTCGACATAAAATATTTATAACTCGCCATTTAAGCGAATTTCATTACGAAGCTATATAATTTTTTCCGACATGTGTAAGAGGTAGTCTTTATGAAGGTTGAGAATACCTGATTGAGATAATTACATGGGAAAGAAAGAAAAATGAGATGAATCTGGGATTTGGAAATTAGTAGGGATACTGTAAACACTTATTGTGTAACGTACTGTTTTATTTCATACAATGTCACTTTTCACCTTCCAATACTGCGAGAACTTTATTGAATACTGACTATAAAAAAAAACACTTTCAGAGGGGACGACTTGGCCGGAATAATAACCGAAATGGAGTTTGGTGTATGCATCTGTTTATCGAATAAAGTTTTGCATGAATAAGTCGATTGCTAACAAATAAATACAAATATAATATTTCTTACGTCACTACAGAGGAAAAGTGCATTCTGCAACTATGCAAGTTGTTACCAACAATGTTTCCAGAACTAGAAGGTAAAAAATGTCATGTAAGTTTTAGTTCTTTGGTGCCTTATGTTGGAAAACATCGAAATGATTAACGTGAATGTTCTTCGCCATTAATAAGGTCATTTTCAAATTCGAAGTTTAAAAGGTGTTACGAGAGTTGTTTACTACGTACTAAACAGTAGTGAAGCAACTGGTCTGCCACAGAACCTAAACACTCAAAAAGCGACATAGCAAACAACATCCGTTCTAATAAGTTTCTTTTTCTTTTCCAAGTGAAAATTCTGACGAAAGAAACTACGACATCGACGAAGTGTACAAGGAGATAACGTACTTCCGGGGAGAAGGAAACTTTATCAAGAGCACCTGCTTTTCCCCAGACGGCGTCTTCGACGAGAACAGCGGTTGCCCCGTCAACAACTTCGTGGAAATCGCCAAAACAGTGAGTACGTCAGCTAACCTATAAGCTGCGAGTCTGGCAAGGATACATTCCGAGAGGTCCTTCTCCAATTTAGCTGAATTTTGGTTTTTACAGAAAGGAAACTTAAATAACCCGCGAGCGCGTAAATAAAACGAGCTCTCTGTAGAGACGGAGTGGCAGGTTGCAGCAGGGCGTTTTCCGTGATTTCTTCTTTCAATATCATGTGAATGCTGGAGTAGAACCATAACAAACGGGTCACGGATAGCATGTGATTTTTCCTTCCCATTCCTTGTCCTATCTTACACACATTTACAGGCAGTACACTACCACACACCGGGAGACCAGTCGGGAGCTTAAAACAGGGGTTCAAAATAGTTTCGGTATCGACACGTCTCGTTGAGAGTCGATGAAGATTAAGATGTCGACTTCAGGTCAATAGGCAAATATGTACTAGCGACTAATCGGCGTTATCAAGATGAAGATCCCATTGATTACAAAAATATTAATCGTGTTTATGATTAATGGTTTTCGGACACTGAGCTATAAAATGTCTAATAATAAATTACAAATTCGCTACTCTTCTTTCTTATTCAACGATCATCGTAAGAATGTTTAGAAAACGCAAGAAATTATAACAATGTGCTCTACCGCAGAAAAATAGTATCCGTATCATTCACGGTAGAAATATAATTGTCAGTTCTTGAAAACAACTTAACATAGATTGCATTTTGTAACCATTCCATAAGAAGAGAGATCGAAAAGTAAGCTAGTTGTCGCAACAGTGTCTTCTACTATTGGAAATGGAGGTATTTATACAAATATATGTATGCGAAACTGTTATCGGTAAATCGTTTATGTTTAAATTACGTGGTGGTAGCAGATATCTTGTGGTAATCCATGATATTGTAAAGGAAATAATCTCCACAAAAGTTTTAATAATTTTATTAATAATTTTCCAAAGTTAACTTTCGCGAAACCCTTTTCCCATCCTCAGTGGATCTCTAGCAAAATGGGGAAATGAAACATTAACATAAGTTGAACACAAAACGTGGGGGGGGGTGTACAGTGAATTTAGTGGAAAAACAAATAATATCATATAAATACAAATAGAAAGTACTTACTGCTTAAGCAACGTGGATCTCCCATGAATGTTCAGAAATGGTCAAAAAAATATAAAGTGACAAAACATGCTGGTTACGGGACACTTACGGGACTAACAGTCATAGCTGTTGACGCGTTCGGAAACACGAAATAATCAACAAATAAACCAAAGAGGTAAATATCAACATCACAGCTGCGCAACGGTGGTGAGATGATCCAATACCATTACCAAAATTTCTCTATATTTCATGGAGGAGTTTTGCATTTTTTCACATACATATTTGCTTCAAAATTTGTATAAGAGATTATTACTTAAAACTATCTTTCTTGCGGAAATAAGTCTGCATGACCTCTTAAGTTATTTACCTCCGAAATACACATTTTTTCGCGAAATGAAAAATCACGATTAATATACACTTTTTCAATTACTTCCTTTATGTTGTTATAATGATAATAATTATTATTATGTATAAAAATGGGGTTATATTTTCGTGGTAGTTTACCCGTTATGATAGGAAATGTATTAAAGAACATTTGTTATGTATTTTTGTCACGTACACTTTGTAATTGCATTATCACTAAACGTTTGCATTTTCCTACATGAAACAATGAAATCATCGATTAACTCTCTCGCCTTCGGATGCCGATTTCATCCCTTTCAAACGTTTGCATGCAGAACAGATGGAACACACCACATTTATTTCTTTTTCCTTTACAAACACATTCAAATCTCAGTCAAAAGGAGGAGAAGCTTCAGACGTCTTTCTCAGATCTTGCCATGCGAACAACTGCGGACAGCGCTCTAGCTGTGCATCTCTGGGCTCCCTGCGTCCAATGTCGGTCGATTCACGTCGAACCAATTTTCTTCTCGCGGGTTTTGTGGTGTGATCCCATTTTGTTTTCGTCTCATTCCATTGCTCCAGTACAACAATAGCATTCATTTGAAAATAATCATATTGAGGCATGCGAATGTGGGCAAAAAAATTGTTTTTAGGCAGCCACTAGAAAAAGAGGTTCTTTCAGTGTGGGCTTAAAGTGAGACGAAACTCAAATGTTAATATAAATATAATAAAATAATTATATTAATATAATAAATAATATATTAAAAAATAATTTCATCTCATCAGCTCTTCTCGTCCTTAATGTATTAATAAGTGATTTGTAAATTGAAATAAAATAAAGTCAGCAAGACTGTGTAAAAAGTAGTGTATGACCCACGTGGTAAAAGTGCATTTATTTTGCTCTTAGAACTGTGCCACTTGGCTTTCCGAGCTCGTGCGGAAACCTTTCCTACTTTCAAAATAAAATGTCAATTTCACTTCTTGCATCATAAATAACTATTTTATACTGATGAAAATCCATTGTAATTAATTAATAATGCATTTTACGATAAAGAAAAATTACGGATTTACATTTGTCTGATTAACATTTTTAAAATCATAAACAATATTAATGTTTACATTTATATAACAATTTTTTCAAATTACATTAATACAGCTGTGATAGCCAATTGGTTGGGAACACCTTTGCTAACGTGAGAGACCTAGGTTGTAACACCAGTGCTGTAATTTAATTCAGTATTTTATTTCATGTCCTATTTCTGATGATCGAACGGCTTCTCGAGACTATCCTCGAATACAAACCAAAGGGGAAACGATCCAGAGGCAGACCCCACACAAGATGGGAAGAGACTCTTGAGAGCGGAACGGGCCACTAGGCCCAAACCTTGTTGCTGATGATGATGATGATGATTTCTGATGATCGTATGTATCAGACTCCATCATATTAATTTATCGACCCCCTTCTAAATTTATTTGTATAATACGCAGGTGTACCCGTAGGTGCTCGCAAATGCAAAGGGAGAAAATACTGATTGTTTTCTTCGGCTAACCATACATAAGTATATGCTACCCAGAAGTCATGCATCTACGCTCTGGATTCTGCGCTGCGCGCTCTGTTGTAAGTCGTTGCTCTGCGCTCTGTGTTGTGGCAGTACCGCACGCCGTGCTCCTTGATGTTCGGCGAGTGCTCGTGGAACGGAGAGCCCTTCAAGTGCTGCGACCACTTCCGGCCGCTGCCCACCGAGATCGGCACGTGCTTCGCCTTCAACAGCGTGCAGACCGAGTGAGCACGCCCCCCCCCCGCCCACCGCACACACGCACTCGCAGACGGACGCGCGCACGGGCATGAGGAAGTGAGAGTGAGAACGGGAGCGGACGTGATAGTGATTCGATAATAAAACATCGATGCTGCCCAACATTAAATTTGTGATCAACAAAATTTAATTTTACAGTAACCGTGTGTATTAATTTATAATTCAAATTTAACCCAAAACAAATGTATAAACATATCTTCATGTGTGAAATACAAGAGGGAAGGGATAACAGGACATCTGGATCATTTCTGGGGAGAAATAGTCTGCTCAGTTAAGGTAGTTTGGCTCCAACACATACTGACAGTGCTACCATCAATTATTATTTAATGTTTCAACTTTTACAAAATTGTGATCACGGGAATTTTTCGTCCATGAACAAAACGTCGAAAACATAAAAACATCTAGCACAAAACAATATTAAAAACGTCAGCTGCAAAACATCGATGTTTTGAAAACATCGGCATCGATGTCGTTTCCCTATGACGATGTCGTCCCCGTTCGTGACAGGCACATCCACACCCGTATTTTTAGTTAAATTCTCACACTCACTTCTCACATGCTCTCACTGGTATTTTACACACTAAGTAGAGCAATGCTGAATAAAATAAATTAAAGGCCTCTAACAGTTATTCTGCCAACACCCAATACTTTCACGAACACGTCTCCGTTTTTTACGTTACGATTTCACGTTAATCTGTTTATACTTGCCTCCTTCTTAAAGCGAGGATATGTGAATAAACAAGGGACATTTTCTCCCTTATTTGTGTTTCTGGATATTTCATTTCAATTTTTTATAAAGTTCTATAATTTCTTTAAAAAGGTGCTTAATTTACAATGTTTTGACATAAATATATTAATTATTATTTGTTAACACCAATGGATGTGTGTAAATTTCACGCTAAACCTTGTGTTCCAGCGCTGTATGGACGATAAAAACTTTTTTTTTTAAATGTTCATTGATTGTCAGAAAAGAAAAAAGTATACTCGTACTTGTGATACATTTTTAATATTAATTGTGACAATCGTAATATTTATATATTTATATGTTTAAAACTTTGCAAACTTTTCTGTAGCGATATCGCATACACACCTAATTTTCGGCATGCATCATTGCTGCTAAACATTTAAGATATTTCAAAAAATTTCAAGCCATTCCTTAACCATTTTGATTCTTTTGACTTGCATGATTTATGCATATCTTCACTCAATTGTAGATATTTAAATGATGTCATCTACTGTAAAAAATCTGAGTAATTGTTGAATACTAACAGTAAGAGAAGGAAAAGTTTCAATATGCCGAGTATTCCGACTACATATTATTATTATTATTATTATTATTATTATTATTATTATTATTATTATTATTATTATTATTATATTATTATTAATATTATTATTACTTAAAATTAGTAAATAAGTCATATATCACCATGCACCACATTAGGATCTCAATATCAAACAGTTTAAAACATTTTTAGCTAGATTTTCACAAATTTAGATTAAGGGTAAAACATAGATGTGTGATTTCTTATTCCTGTAAATTGGCAACTTTTGTAGGTAAATGTTTCATCACTCACATTCCCGATTTGTCTAAAAATAACTCATTATTATAGAGTAAAAACAAGAAATTAGTCACATTTTCCATAGTAAAATTTACAATTGATGTATTTATTTTCAAGCAGAGGTCTTAAGTAGCGTCCAAAATATTTTTTGAAATTGCGTATGGAGCTTTAAATAACAAGTATGTGGCCACGATCTCTTCTTCCAGCTCTGGCCCCGTGAAACCGCTGAACACGCAGTCCAATAAGAAGACTGGGGCGGGCAAACTCATGACTCAAATAGCAGTGCCAACTACTGTAAGTACCTACACGCATCATTCCCATAATTTTCATATTTTCTGATATTTTTTAATTTTATTACTAGTGTCTCGTTGCATTCTACTACTTATATTTTTTCACTCTTCTTTTACTGATTTTTAAATTCATTGTAAGTCACTTTTCCCTCTTCAGTATCAAACAAGGAAATAAACATTCCAGGAAGTTTGCATTCTCACTATTATTTTTCTCTCCATCTCCTTTTCGTCTCTCATTCTTCTTTTTTATGCCTTTATTCTAGCCTTCTATTCTCTTTCAGACCTCACCTATTTGGATTTTAAAATGTGACATTCATTTGACTTTATTAGGAAAAATAATGTAGATATTAAAAATAACTTTTTTGAGGTCACAACTTCAGTCCTATGCGTATATTTTGTGTTTTAATACAGCGTATTTGTGATGATTGCTAATAGTGTTTAGAATTAGTTCAACATTTAGATAAAATTTGTTGGCAACCTTTTTTATAATTAGTTTCAATACACTATATCAAGTGATATTTCACTCTCAATACACCAATTTTTCTACATAAACTTTCAATGACATTTAAAATTATCATTAACTTTTCTGTCTATGGACTTTTCAATGTTGCCAGACTGTATTTGGCTCTTTATTTTAAAAAGAAAATTATTATAAAATAAATGTTTTATGTGTTAAAGTTTTAATTGTTTTCCAAAACGTTGCTATTACTAATATGTATCACATGCAATATATTGATATAAAGCATTTATTTTATAATAATTTTCTGTGTTAAAAATAAAGGGCCAAGTACAGTCTGACAAAATTTCAATCACTTTTATTAATAATTCCGAATGGCCGGTCTGCATTGCCGAGATTGCTAAGTGTGTAGCGTGTAGCAGACGTGACGTAGCGATCTCGGACCAAAGAATCGCGGATTCGTGTCCCGCCTCGGGCATGTCTGTATATGTGTTCATCCTTTCACCCCCTACCATCACAACATCATGTCATCTTCACAGTTTCCATTCCGTTAAATGCAATAATGATCGCTAATGGCCTAGATGTTGATGTGACCTTAGAGAAAAAAAATCCGTACTTTGTAAGTCATATACTCCGCGATATTTCACCATAATGACAATAAACATTCCATTGAAGGAAGAATTCTAAGTCTCCCCACTCAGTACCCCCTGCGAGTCGTTCTCCTTTTTCTTGCGCGCTAATAGCAACCGTCCACGTTTTGCGAAGTGGGAGGGGAATGTGCAGTCGCGGTAGCCTGACGGTAGAAGAGGGATGCGATCCGCCTAAGATAGTTTTCTCTGCAGTGGCTGGCAAGGCCTTTTGACGCTAATCGGTATGTAGTCCAGAACGTGATCATTAGTCCCGTAAAGATGTTGTGATGTACGTGGTTCCGCTTAAAATGCTACGAGAGTTACCAAAGAGGAAGGGTCAGAACTTAATATTTGAAAAATGAAGTATACGCTTGCAGGACTCCAGTTTGTATTCAGAAACTCTATACAGTACCATCGATCAATATTTGCATATTTTTATCTCCCCAGTAACCAATTATTTTCGCCGCCTTGTGAAGTTCTCAAACAATAAGGCAATTTTAGCTGCAATGGGTGAACGATCTAATTGAAAATAAAAAGGTAAACGTACATATTGGGCAACAGTACGGATGTAATTCATTTTGGGAATTACAGTTTTGCATTTGTGTAATACATATTTGCAATATATACATAAAATACTGTTAGATAAATAATAAAAATATGACGTTATGTAAATATAATTTCCATTTGGTAGCCACGCGTTACCCTCTTAACCTGGCTGTAGAGTATTGTGTTAAGCCTCCCATTCTTGTAGTCGTTCAGGACTTCATACATTTCACATTCTCCGTGAAAGCGGACCATTCAGGGTGAGCCAGGCTTGACAAATCTGCGACGCGCCAGTTGCAAAACTGCCGCGATCCATTGTGCAAAAAATTAAGGAGGTAGAACGTGGTAAAACTGTCACCTCTGCCAACTGATTCATTCAAATGAACAATAACACAATGTACACTGTGAAATAAATTGCGGCAATTTTACAATCGGCGTGTCGTGGCTTTTTAAATCCCGCCCTGCTAGTGAATGCGTCGCTTGTGGGCTGCGGATGGTTATGAATGAATATACCCGAATTTGGTATCTTCTGCTAAACAAATGGCATCACTCACAGGTGACGTAATATGAAGTCGTCAGGAAGAGAAATAAGGAATGATAAATTCTATTGAAGCATTATTAATTATTTTCTACATTTTACGAAATGAATGGTTTCTGTGGACATAGGGTACATAAGATTATTAAATATGTCTGATAAGCGTAGTATAGCGAGCTACACAGCTGTACGCATCGCAATTAGTTTGTCATACACCTCTTTTGTTAAATATCTTTTCATGTCAGCACATGTGATAACGTTCACGTCATAAACCCCATCTTTTGAGAAACCCTATTCTAACGAGTAACTCACCAATGCGCATGTGTATCTTGACTCGCAACTGTGCATTATTTCTCCAGTGCTTGGTACCCTTACAATAAACTGTTTAGACGGGGTAATCCCACGGTTGGGCTCTCAATACTTTCGTTATCATTCTACCGTCGATTCTTGGATGGTGTCGTTGTCGAATGATACTTTCAGAAATTAACTCTATACTTTCATTTTTTTTAAAGATTCCTCCCTCTTCTGATTTTGCAGAATGGTTGTCTTCTCCGTAGTGATTTCTTTTCTCTTTCCCTGTGCCAGTAACAGCGACGTGCCCCAGTTCAGAATCAGCTCTTAAACTCGTTGGATCGGCCGACGCTGCGTCGCCCGAGCTCTTTGGCCCCACCCTATCGCACCCGCGCCGCCCAATTGATCCATTCATTTACTGATTCCGGGCTCGTCAACTCATAAGGTCATTAATCCCGTAAGTGTAATACATGTTTTACATCGGGAAGTAGAGGTGACCTTTCCCGTCTGGATGGCGGAAACCTGTGCCGACCTAGCATCGGCTAGAGGGATTTTCCCCAAGTAGGTATCTTTCACCATCGTGGTTCCACCTCCGCCGGGACAAGGAAGTTCTGACAGAGGTTCGAGTCCTGGCAGAGGTAAGATTTCCATCACTGGTTAGATAGCTAGGTCGAATTCAGGCTCGTAGGAGAATTCTAACGGCCGGTTGTAGTGATTGGTTGCATTCCTTGATTTATCCTCTCAACAAAAGGTAAATACGGGAGAAGTATCCTGACAAACGGGCAACGGAACGTGCATGATCTTTTCCTCATGTTCCTTGTTCTATCCTCACCCCTTACACAAACACTAACATGCACTACACTATCACACAGGCACAGAGACCAATCAGGAGCTTATAGCTTGCCCCGGCTGGGCCGGTGCCCTGTTGGTGGGAGATGCTTGGATGGGGAAAATCTCTCTCTCCTACTCGGTAGGACAGCGCCGGAAATCCCCATCCAGCGCGGGAAGATCATAGCCACATCACGTGATAAAACATGCACTACCCTTACGGGAAAATATCCTTACGCGTTGTCCTGCACGGAATAACTAACTAGTCAATCAATCAAGTAATCCAGGAATCCACCTATCGCTAGATAATTCTCACTAGTTAATTCACACACACTTAATTCGTCCCTAGTTAATTATCACTAGTTAATTCGCACACTTAATTCATCGCTAGATAATTATCACTATTTAATTAGCACACTTAATTCACCCCTAGTTAATTCACACACTTAATTCATCCTTAGTTAATTTGTACCATTAATTCACCCCCTAGATAATTATCACTAGTTAATTCACACACTTAATTCATCGGTAGATAATTATCACTAGTTCAGTAGGACACATAATTCATCCCTAGTGAATTTGCACCATTAATTCACCCCTAGTAAATCCACTCACTTAATTCATCCCTAGCGAATCGCCAGCTGATTGCGTGGTGCGTGCGCCAGGTGTACGTGCTGGCGCGCCAGGAGGTGCCGACGCTCAACTCGATCGAGCGCGTCAAGTTCAGCACCAAGGAGGGCACGCTCATCAAGCGCTGGTTCTCCGTCAAGGACGTGGAGAACGAGGCGCTGGTGCACGAGGCGACGCTGCGCCAGCGCGGCTGCCGCTTCCGCGACGGCGACGGCGACGCCCGCGCGCACGCGCTGCAGGTGTACCGCAAGTACTCGTACAGCGCCTGCATCACGCAGTGCCGCAAGGACGAGCAGCTGCGCCTCTGCAACTGCACCTCGCACCAGACGCCGCGCGCGCGTGAGCACACATTACCCCTTACGGCATGCTATGCGAACATTCACTCCGTACTTAATTCGCTCACTTAATTCATCCCTGGTTAATTATCACTACTTGATTCGCACACTTAATTCATCCCACGATAATGATCCCTAGTTAATTTGGACACTTAATGCACTCCGTAGTTAATTAACACACTTAATCATCCCTAGTTAATTATCACTAGTTGATTCGCACACTTAATTCATCCCTCGATAATGATCACTAGTTAATTTGGACACTTAATGCACTCCCTAGTTAATTAACACACTTAATTCAACCCTAGTTAGTCATCACGAGTTGATTCGCACACTTAATTCATCCCTCGATAATTATCACTAGTTAATTCGAAGACTTAATTCATTCCTAGAAAATTATCACTAGTTAATTAGCACACTTAATGCATTCCTAGATAATACATACATATAATACAACATAAGCATGGCGTTAACATAAAACTTAAGACTACATCCATAACCGGACTCATTCGCAATGCGTTCGCACTAGCATAACGCGTAAGACAGTAACTGAAAATCGAGAAACGAAATTGGAGTGAAGTCGATAGAAGAACTAACGCCATATGGGCCATGGACACAGTCGATACCTTGAAAACGATTCTCACATCCAACCAATGGTAAACCAGAATGTCTCACAGCCAATGGAAACTATTCTTTTGCTTACGTTAATGTTAGACATTGTAGATACTTCAGTCTATCACTTATGTTAAAGTTTGTGTTTACTTTTGCATTGTGAATGGGCCTTTAGGGTATTGCTACGGCATTCGCCTGGTGTTGATCAGAGAAGCCACGGAAAAAACACCGATTAGAACTGCCGACCGCTAGATATCGTTTCTAAACAGCGACTGGATATAGATGAAATAATTAATAAATACCAGAATATATGCGGAAATATTCGGCGAACTTTTAAAGATAAAACACGTAGAGATACTCTAATGACGATATATAAAGTAATGGCTGTTCAGTGTTCGGCTCTGTGGTTCGGAAGTGAATTCGGGACTCTGTGGGAGAAATATAAACAGGCGTTACAGTCTGCTGAAATGAAATTCTTGAGATTGTAAAAAAATGTACCACACTAGAAAAACTCATAAATAAGGAAATTCGAAAATAATTAAACATTCAAGCAGTAAATGACAAGGTACAATGTTACAGACTGGAATGGATACAACATGTGGAAAGAATGGAAGATACTTGCCTTTCAAAACAGGTGTTTAAGTATAAGCCTCAAGGCAGAAGAGATCCAGGTAGGCCCCTAAAAAGATGGAATTCTTATAAACCGGAACAGGTCATAGATCTATCCGTGAAGTGGAGAAGAAGAAGAAGAAGAAGAAGAAGAAGAAGAAGAAGAAGAAGAACAGCGACTGGATTCGACCTAGCTGCATTTACAACTGCTCTGGTCATGAGCGGACATATACGTTCTCTGGCGTCATCGCCTGGCGAGGTCGTCAAGCCGGCAGCGCGATGGCGATCTCCGACTTGACGATCGCGATCTCTCGCGGTGTCTCGCGGCATGAACTGATGTCAGTTCAGTTTCTGTGATCGGGATGTGCTAGGGTTTGAGATCCAGCGGCGGCAGGATTTTCGACACTAGCTAGATAGCTAGGTCCAATTCAATCGCTGTTTGGAGGAGAATTCTAGCTGATATGGCCGGCAGTGTTTCGTGCGGTCTCCGTTCAAAACCACTTCTCAGACCCGGCGCGAAGTAGCTGTCTTTTACCTTGACTGGTGTTCGGGTGTCTACGCCCCGCCGCGTATCGTCTTGGTTATGGTCTTTACCGTGCTCCCGGTGTCGCGTCCCAGCGGCCGCGCCTCGACGCCCTCCATGGCAGCGCGCTCGGACTGCGTTGCCCTCCACTCAGCAGCTGGCTTGCGCTGTTTTCACAGCGCGCGGCTGCCTCCACACGATCCAAGTGCAGCGCCTCCACGCGCGTGATTCGTCTTCTGATCAGCCACGTTTAAGAACGTACAGTCCCCCCTTCCATTTCAGCTAAAACAATTCTGCTGTGTTTACACAGTTCTGTTGCTCGCCTACATTAACTTGATTGATTCTCGGCCGATAAAATAATTTCAGTTCCTTCGTACATCTTCTCTCTCATGCGAATTTAATACAGTTTCGTACTACCTCAACTTGGCTCATTTAAACAAAGTTCCAACTTGTCATTCTAATTCGTGATTTCAGTTATCATTTCTCCTGTTTCTTAATTATTCTAACGTACTTTGCAGGATGGCTGTTCCAACCCAACATTTCCGTACGAGAAGAACAACTCCTACTGTTTCGAAATAGAACCTAACACAGCGTCTCGCAAAAGAAGGAGCTAACTCACACAACGGCATCTCACAAAAAAGGAAGTTCCGTTTCGTTTCCCGAGCTACTTTTTCGTCTGACTTTTTTCCTTAGCTAGGGGAAGCGAGAAGTCATTATCTCGCCGGCATGGAATCTCCAGTTGCTCCTACCCCCGAGAGTAGGTCGCATTGCTGTGGTCAGCAAATCATACATTGCGCTCTTACTCACCTCTCTGTTGAGCACGTCGCGAGATTCGAGTTCTTATGACTTCGACCAAATCTGTGGGAGACAAAACTGGGACTTTAGAAATATTACCGTACGGCACAATATATATATATATATATATATATATATATATATATATATATATAAATATATATATTTATATATATACACATACATACATACATATGTGTGTGTGTTAATCCATTTTATGTTATTATCTGTTTACAGGTCCCGAAGAAATATGTGACATGAAAGGTTTACTTTGCCTCAGTGCACATTACATGAGGTTATCCGTGCTGCGACACAAAGACAGCAAACAAAATCGTCTGTACTGCCCTTGCACACTTAGCTGTGAAGACCAAGAACTAAAGGACACTTATGGAACTTTGTCAGAGTAAGAACATTATTAAGAATTTAAATGTTGCGTGGGTTATTTGCAATACCCTACTAGCTTTCCGTTACAAATTTCTTGACAAATAGATATTCCTGACGTGTTGAGAGCATGGGTGTCTTTTTACAAAGTTATTAGGAAAATTCCATTTATGAAATAATTAGAAAGTACAACAGCTCCGTAAATTGAATTTCTTTGATCTTTATTTAGACATTGCGACTAAACTATCTCTGCACTTCAAATAGCACGAAGGAGAACATTAAACTTTGGTATCAATTACATTTACTCTTCAATAGTTTTGAGAGCTACCAAGTACAAAAAATGGAGGAAAATGTCTTCCTTATCCCTGAATTTGAAAACCTTGATGATGATAACAAACTTTATTTATTTATTTATTTATTTATTTATTTATTTATTTATTTATTTATTTATTTATTTATTTATTTAAATACACTTATCTTATTTCTATAGTTTCTGTCAGATGTGGTCGATCGTTTGGCGTTCGACAATACCTTACGATCGGTCTGCGGCGGCGTGGAATACTAGCAATGAACGTCTTTTGCAAAGTCATTCATTTAAAAATATATCCCCGTGCTTGAAAACAATGTGACATTATTTTTCTAGAGAAGGAAAATGTAAATAAGCTTTTCGTGTATTAACTCACGTCCTGCTCTATTACAATATAGGTACGCGATGGATGAAAATGTAACAACTCTTGGCATATTTCTTAAAAAAATAAAATATGAAAATATAAAATATATAATGAAAGTATAAAATTCAAGTGGTTATTTTTAATATGTTTTTCAGATCATCATTAGAAAATGTGTCAACTGTATACGTTATGTTGGACAGTTTACCAACTGTTCGTTTCAAGCGCCATGTGGTTCGAGGGAAATTGGACTTAGTTGGTACGTATTCCTTTCTCAGATTCACATTCTGAACGTCATCTTGCTATGAGGAGGACGTCCATTCCAGAGAAAAGCTGCTCGCGGAAGCAAATAGCATTGGTGTGTCTTACAGGGCAACAGTGCCAATAATTCGATATTTAATTCTTAATTAGTTCATAGTCTCGATTCAGTACGTTGGTAACAACCTTCAGGTCAGGGAGTGCCAGCACATTAACACTGGGATATCTACGTTTCCCATAAATACGCTCTACCCTCTCTACATTTTACTGTCTCTCTCTTCTCTACGTGTGGTTTCGTGTGCGCGAAACACTAGTTAGTTTCATGGATAGATAAAATCTCTGCGTTCTGTGTTAATAGCTGCAACTTAACAACTTTCATTATTTTCACAAAAGAAAGCTATCCGCATCTTTAGTTGCAGTATTGGCATAGTGACTTCTATTCTACAAATTGAAGTTGGTGCTAATAATATGGTAATCACTATTGTGCATGACTCTGGCCGCGGAAGCCTACGACTTCGGGAATCACTCTTGCGTATCTTCAGGTAGATTTTTTTGTGCCAACTTTATGGTACCAAAACCTAAAATCGCAAAAATAGTTACAACTCTTGTCTTCTGAGGTTCAGAATTAATTAATAACAGGTTAATTGAGAATAAACAAGTTTTTCGAAAACAAATGTAAATACATTTTTGTATTCGAACGTTTAAATCAGGAGGTTCGCCTCTAAAAAGGGCTGATATTTTTTTTAAGGATGATTATTAAAACCTCACACGGCAAAACAAAGTCAATTGACTTTTACGAAGGAAAATTCGTATTTACTGTTAATGTTCGTCTTTCAGTGTACATGGGAGGAACAACTGGTCTGCTTGTTGGTGCAAGTTTGTTGAGCTTTGTGGAAGTTCTGTATTATTTCACACTGCGAGTATGTGGCGGCTCGGATGATAAAAGCGCCAGCGCCTCTGGTGGCACAAAGACTGAATCAGCCCCGGCAAGCAGGACAATAGAAGTGTTCTCCACATCCAACTCTGTGTCCGGGCCAAGGGTTGAAATGGTGCCAGCAAACAAGGATTCATTTATGTATCAAAAAACCTCTACTCTGTACTGACTATTACACCAGAAAAATGCTAACTACGTAATCAGATTTTAAAGCTTTATCTTTGTCAAACGAGAATGAATTCCTGGTAATTTTATTCGGATTTCATTTTATAATAAGGACATGCAGTATTTAACTTTCGTAGTAAATAACTCTGACATTGTGTTAATCATATATTATTCAAATTAAATAATATATGTTACATTATCTTTAATTGTTACCGTGGGGTATACTGAATACATAACACTACAGCTCTGCACCATCCTAGATAAATACAGGAGGCGTGTGTCTAAATAAAGTAGTCTAAATAAGAAGCACGAACAAATGTTAGTACAAAATGTGTATACTTCAGATCTTCATGCTGAAAATATAAAATGCCACTTTCAGTCTTTCTTTTCATTTTATTTACTTACTACATTACGATATTATTAATATTTAGTGTTTCCAAACTCAAATTGGTTAATAAAAGCAAGGCACTGCTGCCCATAACTGTTCATTTAAATATCATGACATTTGGCCGATTAGAAAACTTATAACACTTTTTAAACGAAAGTCCTTACACTATTCTAATTGTCAATTTACAATTGAGCAAATATGTCATGATGCAATGAATGAATGCCGCCCACCATTGTGTCAATACAAAACAACGAATAAAACGTTAATTACATTCGTGGAACTGCATAATTATTTTTGTGACTTTTACTTTTATTCTTCTTTTTCAAGGGCCCACCCTTCCGCTCCTCCATTAAATCCCATTATGTTTTCCTTGTATATCAATGAAAAGCTTTTCCAGAAACGCACTTTCCAAACGTTTCCTCGCGTCTTTCAATCTCTGTCTTACCATCGTTTCAGCGAAACGAACTGCTCAACTGTCGTTTTAATGATTGATTTAATGGATTCGCAAGAACTAACACTAAACAACTTCTTGTTCAAAGTTGCTACATTAAACATTTGGCCAAAACGTTTGAAACTTCCTACGGCCTTCATAGCCATTCAAATACCAATCCAACTCCTTCCGTCCCTACGCCCTACCAACGAGTGTGATGTCTGGGAGTCCTTCATGGCGACTGACACAAACGATTCTCCCCACCTCTGCCCTTCCGAAAGCGACTGTACACAATCTCAGGGAATGGATTGTGGTTGGGGGAAGGAGAAAGGGTGGGAACGCACCTCACGCGCTGCGGGGGAGGCGGAGGGGGGAGTGAAAACAATTGACGCGCGTCGCCCGCGCCGCCGCCACTGCCACCGCTTCCACCCCATCACCCTCACCACATGCGCCACCACGACGGCTGTGGTCAACATCGCCACTGTCACCGCCAACGCCGCCGTGTCCACCCCGGTTCCACTCCCGCCGCCGCCGCCGCCTCCCCCACGTCTCCCACACCACTGACTTTAGCCTTCCCTTCCCTCAACTCTGCCACCACCTCACATCTCCAGCTTCGCCGCCGTCGCCTGTTATGCCTACGGCGCTCTTGCCACCTCCTTCCCCTCTGCACAACTCGGCGCCTGCCAGTCGTTCCCTAGCATCCCCCGCCCCATTGCCGTCACAACCAGCCGCCATCCTCACCCCCACCCCCTCATCCAACCCGGCTCCCGCCAGCGTCTCCTCCAACATTTCATCACCATCTCCCACGTTTCTTGCTCCAATCTCGCCACCACAGACATCTCGCCCCCGCCGCTGCAGTCCCCGTCTCCACCTCACCCCATCACCCAACTCCGCCCCCGACAGCGTCTCCTCCAACTTTTCACCACTATCTCCCACTCCAACCTCGCCAGCACAGACGTCTCGCCCCCGCCGCTGTAGTCTCCGTCGTCCCCACCTCCACTGGCGCCGCCGCCGCCGCCTCGGCCGGTGCCGGAGGGGTTGTTGGGAAATGCGTTATTTTCCGATGGCGAGATAAGGCGACGCCGGGAGGCGCGGCTGGAGGGCTGCTTCCGGGGGCGCGCGCAGTGAGGCGGAGGCGCGGGCGGGCGCACCTCGGGCCACGCGACGGCGCCCCGCGGCCATGGGCGACGCCGAGCGCGTGAGTACCTCACACACTCTGTAGAACAGCGGCCGTCCTCCTTCGGGGGCGGAATTCGCATCCTGGTCGGCGCATGTGGGGTTTGGGGTGAATGAAATGGATTTCTGACAATATTTGTCAGGGTTTGGTTCTCTTTCTAACAATCAGCCTCTGCTCCATCATATCTACGTCAGCACCCTCCATACATGAAAATCATTCACCCCAGATATTGAACCAAATTATTAACTTCGGCTATTATTATTATTATTATTATTATAATTATGTCTACATGTGGGGACTCAGGACGTAAGGCCTGCTCTTCCGCACAACCGCTTTAATGAATTTGCGTTTACAAAATTACACTTGGAGTCGTGTTCATAATAAAGATTTAAGTATGTTCGGGCATACATAGAACAGCTTAGTTAAACACTATAACTTAAGCCTTCTGCAACGAATATATTTGTACCGAAAGACAAATTCATTTCAAATACCGTGTGCTTAAAAACTCCTTTTTAACCAACAAATAACACTGTACCCTTCATCTCCGGAGTTGAGATTCAGTAAAATTCTTTTAAATAATAAGCAGAAATTATAATCATCGCAACAATATAAATTATTTAAAAGCTCTTGAAACACTGCCGGCCCCAGTGGTAAGAGAGTTAGCACAGCGGTTTCTTATAGTACCTCAGTTCGGGGATTTAATCTCGGCTAGAAGCTGTGAATGTTGGAACGACGGAAAATATTCGATGCCCTGTCGTACTTGTGACATGTAAAATAATGCTAGTGAAATGTCTAACAAAATCTAATAGCTTGATTGCAGTTTCCAAGCATGCCAATTGAATCTGTGATCATTAGTCCCATTAGTGTAGTGAGTTGAATCGCGGGAGGTAGTGGTGTCCTTCCCGCGCGGGCAGCGCCCCAGGCGGCACAAAATGTAAGCTCCCGACTGGTCCCCCGAAGTGTGTGGTAGTGTAGTGCATGTGAGTGTAAGTGTGTGGAAGTAAGGGGTGAGTATAGGACAAGGAAGAGGAAGGAAAGATCGCGTGCGGTGCGTGACCTTTTTGTTAGGGTACTGCTCCGGTATTCGCCTGGAATTAATTGGAGAAACCACGGAAACCCACCGATCAGAGCATCCGCCCGCAAGACTCACAGCAGCTGAATTAGGTGTCTAGCTCGCGTGCAAAATCCGCCACCGTCGGGAGTCGAACCCTAAAATCTCCCGGACGGAGACTCTGCAGCAGCAACGCTTGTTGTCACGCTCTGTCACTCGATGTGTCGCCCGTCTGCGCACCAACGGCATTCGCCCCGCAAACACCCGCCCTGCAAGAACCCGAAACCGGAAGCCCCGGTGCCCGGAAACGCTGTTCCGGATTCCGGAAGCGCTGTCCTGTCGAAGTCGCCCGCCCCCCCCCCACACACAGCGGAGGGGTGAAGGGCCGATGATGTAGCACTGGGAGGGGAAAAGCGACGTCGGTAAAAACAGCGGTGGACACGCTGTGCGGGCGGGGACCTTCGGGCGAATGGAGACTGCAGCATCAGTCCGTAGGTTGGTCGTGAGGTTGGACATAGGAACTTGGGAAGGAAGGATTAAACATGGTTCTTTTCTCTTTTTTAAAATAATGTTTAGGCTTTTGTCTGTACTATAGAGTAGGGATATCCAACGTGAAAGGCCTCAAGAGCCACAACTCAAACCTTTAATACAGTTGCAGGCCATATTTTCATTACTCGGGGCGATACACACCTACTTTTTTCCCGTATTGTTGATCTAGGCACTTTGCCCGGCTGATCTGAAACAGGAGAGGGGATAATTAAACCTTGCGTGATATCTGGCTGTTCCATGCGTAACACATTGGAATGATTTTTAATTTCTGAATTTACTGGAACAAACATTCTTAAATATAAACATGTCTATTTTTACATTAAAGGGCTCTTCGCTACGGCAGAGAGCGTGTGTAGGCGCGCTATGTTCTCTCTCGATGTGAATGCAAGGAACTTTCATTTTTGCATTCTTGGCTATCCGGGATGAGCCGCGTCTCGGTCAATTGTACTGACGTTTCGGCCATTATGCTGTGGCCTTCTTCAGAGCTATACATCAGTACAATTGACCGAGACGCGGTTCATCATGGATAGCCAAGAATGCATTGACTCCGGCTTCGGAAGCCTACGAACGCATATAACGACTTTAATTTTTGACAAACAACCTTTCGTGGGCGACAATAAATGGCACATCGGGTCGCCAGTTGGACAACCCTGCTGTAGAGCATGCAATACATAGTCTTACGCAGTAAATTCACGGATGCAAATGCGATCGATCGGGTCAGAGGATCTCTAGTTTTCATGTGAAGATAGGGAGGTGTGAGTGTGTATGTGTGTGTAATGTCTAGCGCATACACCATGCACCACAGGAACTCGCGATTTATTTGGTCCACCCATGTGAAATGTGTCCTGAATAAGGTGAGCTCTGGTAGATTTTCGCTGAGTTCTGGCTTTTCCATTGTCTCTCATTATTGTATTTCCGCATTATTATCATCAACGCCATTACTTACTCCTTCGATTACCGCTTTTGAACCTCATTGATCTGGGATGTTGAATGATCTGTAAACCGCAGTATATTGTAATAAATATAATTCAGGAAGTAGTATGATTCGTCCTGATAGACCATCAAACTTCAAATGCGAATTTGCTATACACTCGAACGTTTTATAACGAGATTGCACTAATCTAAACCTCACAAATTTTATTTCAGATTATGGAAACATTGTTTGATTGTTCTAAAAAAGTTACTTCCTTAAAGCCTCACTACCAGGACGAATGTTCGTTCTGTTATAACTGAACTCATATCTGAAGTGCCGGAGATTTTTAAAAGCCCTGACATTTTTTTTGCGAATGAGGGTAAAATGATTAACTGTTGAATAGGTATTGTAAAAAGTTTTTTTTACTCCGGTTTGTTTTCTCTGTATCAAAAGATTTTATTCGTCTCTGCTGACTGTGCTCGCATTTAAAGCAGCATTTTCTAAAGCAGACTTGCAGTTGAGTGATCGTATCATAACACAAGCACATCAAATGCCACGTGGCCATTTTCCTTTCCATTTGAGCCAAACAATTACAGAGATTGTAGAGCAGATATGAAGGGCGGGGTTCTTGTAGAGGGGTTTAATGGGGACAGATTACTGTGCGTTTGGAGGGGAGTGGAGGGAACGTGTTAAAATGTGACTTCAATGGTGACTCATGCAGTTTAGAGGGGGAAGGTGCGAATAATGATTCAACATTGCTGGCTTTACCTTCCATTTTGCACATCAGATCTATTATCTTACTTCAAGTGTAGTAAATTCTTCGGTCAGTGATTGAACGGTGTATTCTTGAATCTCCTTCCCGGGTTTTCTTTGCAGTGATTGCCAAAACGTGTTATGAGTATTGATGCCACTTGCAATGGCCAGCCCTATTAAGCGGAAAAGCGGAAAATGCATTGCAGGGCGTAACTGAACTTGTCATTGAACGCAGCGTTGTTCGCCTCTGCCCGCAGTTCACAATTGGGTCACGTTTTAAGGATCTGACGAGCAGTTCTAGGAAAGGGCGACTGCGTAGTCTAGTTTCAACCTTTTGTCTGCCCGTCACCTCTACTTCAATAAAGAAACTAGCGAAGGTGTGTTCAATAAAGAAACTCGAAAGGTGTGCTAGCCAAATTTAAGTGATTCATATTTTTTTGTGAAGAAAACTATTAATCTCACTTTTCCGTTGGTTGGTCTCGGTTGGAAAATAATAATAATAATATCACAGAGCAAACCTGAAGAAATGACAATGTGAAATAAACTGTATTCAGAACAGCTGTTTGCAACTATCATTGCCTGCTAAATGTAGAATGCAATGAAGCATCGTCTTAGCCAATAGTCAATCCGGCATAAGTAGATACGTGTTTCCAATTAAAGAAATTGGTTAAAAATAAAATTTTGTATGCGTCATGGGAGCAATATTGGCTGGAGAGCGCTACTACGAGTATATTGAGTTTTACTCACTCGGAAAAATTATCCCCTTCGCACTGCCGTCGCGCGCAGGATCTAATCTTTCTTCCTCGTGAAAATAGTTCCACTTAAACTGCTTGGTGTAAAAATAACTATTACAGTCTACTAAACTGTACATACGTTTTGTTTTATCTTCTCAGGCAAACTTAAGGAAAGCAAACACCGCACGATACTCAGAATTTCCTCTCACATAAAGCATAAAGTCCCCATGTCCCCGACATTCGACAGCTTTAATTTCTTGAAGATAAGGTAAGTGATTATTTTTTTCTGAAATTTGAGATGACAAAACTGTGCAAATGCGTAAGCTTTTGACTCGCGGTTGCATAGGTGCGCATATCTCGTAACTCGGCACCGGCGATATCTCGTGACTACGAACTGTTTGCACCTTCTATTTTCATTCAATGTGTATTCTAATGCTGCAGCCGCTGCTGCGTATAGAGAATAGCAAGCTGCAAGGACACATCCCCTGCGGTTAAGCACGTGAAACACTTTATATTGTACAATTGATAAAATGAATGAGTGTGAGTAACTGGCATTTCTTTACCCCACAAACCAAAGTATACCCTTGGCGTCTTATGGGCCCGGAGAGAAATGAAAATTTGTCCACGAGAAGGCACTGAAATATAGGAAGTGAACAGTTTTAAATAATTAGTGAAAATACTACCATTGCGTTCGCACCAATATCTGAATACATCCTCTTAATGCTCATTTGGAAAGTTGTCTTTCTCATTTTCGCTTGTTTAAAATTTCCGAAATGTGGGAATTGTAATTGAGGTACGTATACTGTATGAAAAATAATGTCCATCAGACGCCAAATTAATGTTTTTCCGGTGAGAGGCAACAAAAACTCAGGAGGGTATGGATCCTGGAATCCCTCTGTCAGTTCGTTGCTTTAGGCTCTCGACTAACAATACAAATACAATACAGCTAAAACACTCCCAGCATTCGAAGTCACTTCATGTTAGCTCATACTGAATAAGCAGCCGGAAATAGAATCACACCCTTTTCTTCGTGATTAAAAATTTTCTGTCGTATTCGCAGTACATTTCCTTCCCACTAATATTTTAATCCGCTTTTTCTACCGCCTTTTTTCCCTTCCATTGCCTCTTTTGCTTTTGCTTCGATGCAAAGACAGAAGGAAATACGACAATAAGCTACAAAAACATACGTATTGTTTCATCAGCTTTGTACCGATGTAAGAAGTACGTATTTCCAACCATATAAGTTTTGTGTGTTCTGCGAAATAACCCTGTTTTTTGGGCTCCGAATTCGACTGCGCAGAGTGAGATTTGCGAACGAAGCTTTCTGTGCCGCTAGAGAATGGAGATAACGGAGGAAGCAGCGGGAACGTAACGTTGAGTCGCTTCACGGAGACTCATTCTGGCACACAACGGTGAGGAGTAATTAATACCGGCTGTCGTTTCTTTCTTCTCCAATAGGTTCTCCACTCACGGCACGGAATTAAAAAAGGGGAGAGACGGGATAAAACGAGAATAATGTGGACGGTAAAGGACGATGGGAGAAATATTTGGGGCCGTTTACTTAAACAAAATGTAAAGACAAAACTTCGCTAAATAATAAATACTTCACAAATATCTTCAATTTCATTACTCATTACAGTTTATCTCGAATTGTCATTTCTTCTAGGTTTGCTCTGTGCTATTATTATTTTCCAACCGAGACCAGCCAACGGAAAAGTGAGATTAATATTACATTAGTATTTTACATTATTAATATTCACAAAACTATAAACTTCGATAAAGTATACAACAATTATTTTTAGAATAAATATTTCTTTTCTTCTATTCAGGATATCTATCAGTTGGTTAGAGAAACAGTGATAAAATAACTTTAATAAATACAACTCTGATTTGGAAACTACATCATTAATTTTGTTCATCTGTGCGGCTAGTAGAATTATCACTAATAATTTACAAAATACTAATTTTATGAACCACTTTTATGAAATAGACCACCAATTATCCGACGTCCAATACCAGACGATATCCAATTTATTCAAATCGATGTCATCATATGCCTGCAGGATCTTACCGCACGAAACCAATTAATGCTTCAAAACTGCATTCTTTGCGAAACATTTAAAATAAAACAATACGGATCAATGATATCGTTCATATGTAAATTTCATGTATAATGATACTGGAATGAGAGTAATTTGTGGTTTCTTTCTAATGCAATCTTGCAGTATTTACAATTTTATGAACCCTACTTTATTTCAAAACTCAAATATAAGTTTTTCTTTTTTTACTAATTTTCTGAACACAATCTAATTATTCGAAACTCCGCGTTTTGAAAACGGTTCCATTCCCATAATTCGGATAATTAGGTTTCTATGGAACTCAAATTATCCCAATTACAGTTTACTGTAGTATATTTTTGTTCTTCGTTGTTTCCAGGGGCACAACGGAAACAAGCAGTGCCCCCTCTCTTAGCATCGTAAGCCCGCTCGCGCAGGGCGTTTAGCGCAGGGGCGATAAGGGGTTGAAGGGCGCGCAGCAAACCGAACTTGAGCCGCGCCGGTGCCGTCGAGGGGAGCGCGGGGGGCGGGGGCGGTGAGCAGCGCGGCGCCACCGCGCGGTAGCCGGCGGAGGGCGAGGGGAGGGAACCGGAACGGGCGGTGGGGGGAGGGGAGAGGGGGCCGGAAAACGGAAATGAGTTCGCGGTGGGATGAAGCGTGCGTGACGGCGGCCGCGCGGGGGCGGAGGGGGGAGGGGACCAGCAGACGATCACGATGCGACAGCAGCGACCGGGTGGGCGCTGGAGACGAAGCCGGGTGTCGATCGATGACCGTCCTGGAAGCGGAAACCACTTCTCCGACGAAATGACACTAATTGAAAATGGTGGACAGTGCGCGTGTTAAAAGACGAGGAACCCAGTCTCAAAACCAGATACAAAATTCTTTTTTTTAAACACAAGTTACGTCACTTTCAGTTCGTGAATATACAGATCTTTCAGTAGACTACACTTCATAACAACTTAACTACTCTTTATAATATCATAACTTTCAGATAAAATCTATTTATTTTCTGATGTTAATGATCATTTAATGATTAAACTACCAAAATCAGTTTTCAAATCAGAAAGATAAAAATGTTCAACGTTTACTGCCAACAGATCGCAGAACAGTAGCAGCCATATTCATGAAATACGTTTGTTTCAAAACCAGTTACAATAGATGAAGACTGCTCAAGCGCATGGATTTGTGCCAGGCTGCTCGCGGTAGAGTGCTGCAATTGCTCACGTCCTGGGCGACGACACGCCGAGTGAGTCGCCCACTAGAGCGATCCTGCATTTGATGATTTTGAAACAAAACCGGATATATCACATGAGGAAATTGCAAACCATTTGTGTCCCAAAAATACTTTTAAGTAATACTTTAACAACTCTGAAAATTGGTTTAGGCTTGTATTGATTTCGTATCAATTCGTAAAGGAATGTTTTTATTCTTAATTTAAAACGACAGTTAAATAGTCTCAATTAATCTGAAAAATAATCTTTGAAGGTGAAAAATGCGATTTGAATAACCTGAATCTAAAACTACCTTCGAGTACCAACAAAGGTAGGCGCGAATGTTGAGTAACAGTCACGACGGGAAGTCATCTCTCACTATTTTGTCCAACGTTTCAGTCCTGTAGTGATTCTGAAGCAGACCAAGACAGTATTATAGAACCGTTAACCAATCAATGTATAACGAGTCGCCTCCGCAAATGGGACAGAACGCTAAAGAACAACAAACGAGTTTTCTTAGATTTGGGGACACTCTCTGCAGAATCTAATCAAGAACGTCAGATTTCTTGTAACACGGTGTTACCTTACCGTTATCAATAAACTGTCATATTATTTTGTTAATGCGAATGACGGCTGGTGCCTCAACAATGTTGGATGTTGCAGCTCCATCGAATGGCCGAAATGTAAGTTCCAAAATTCGGAACACTAATATATAATAAAAATTAAGCCATTCGTATAAATTATTAAAACTTTGTTTTTTAAAAGTCTATATTCGAATATTACTTTCACAATTCTGGGCGTAGTGTCCGTATCAGGTACACTGACATTCCGCGCACGTGGTACTGTCTTTGATTTTCTGTGGGATCTGAAGTTTTTATATTAGTTATTCATTGAAGCAATTGACGGCAAAAAAAAAAAAAAATAACGACCTAGTTTCGAAAATACGGTGATAGTATTCCAGCACTTTCCAACAAGCACTACTATCTGGACACGTTTAACACTAATAAAATAATTTAATTTCGATAATTTCACAACCTTGGAATAGCAATAATGATAGATCTTTCACACACGCTCGTTTTCACAATGCTCGCAGACTATCACTGTCATGGTGATGCGATTCGGTAATGCCCACACGTTTGGAGATGAACACACCGTATGAGACAGAAAGGGACTTCTTTCTAACTTTACAGAAAGTACGTTGTAGCCGGTGTCGCTAGCCGAATTCCTTAACTACGCTTCGTGAAGTTATTGAGGTTAAGCAATTCGAGTGATCGCAAGTTACTGTTTGGGTGACCGTCTGAAAACCCGGAATTTAATGGAGCCGAGCCATTCATTCTACGTCAGTAGGTGGTCTTTATAGAACGTCATAACGAATTGTTACATAACTTAAAAATGTCACAACAAATGCACATTCTCTATGAACATATATCAACAAACCTCACATTAAATGAAAATAAATTCTCCAAATATCATAAATAATGCATACAACAGCGTCGATAATTGTCTGAATTTGTGTACATTCAATAACACGCGCAATTCATAAAATTAAGTTGCAGCTAGTGTCAGACGAAGACAGAAAATTGGCATTCCCTTCGAGCGCCGTGCAGTACTCGACGACAGGGCCTCCACCTTTGCGCAACTGAAGGCCCTTGTTGAAGCATAGGGCAAGAAAGAAAATTCAGTAAAGGCAGTTAAAAAGCCAAGAGCGCGACATGCTGCACTGCTTGGCAAGGCCCCAGACACCCAAGTGAGCGCCGGTTGGACGCTCTCTAGTTTCAAAATGACTTCCCATACATCGATATTGCTGCAATGTCTTGAATATTAAAAGTCATTGAAAGGAAAATGTATATTTCTAATATATTAAGATCTTTTACTATTATTTGAGTGTTGTGCAACCGTTCAACTTAAACACGTGTCGCCATTGGTTGTTAGTTTTATGATTGATGTTTATTTGGTGCTTATTAATGCGCAGCCAGTTATACACTTAGAAAACGCATACAGAGAACTCGGATATAGTGAACTTCCAATTATTCTAAAAGAAAGTCATTGGTTCCTAACACACTGAATTCTGTTGCAGTAATCTCCTTACATCGGGTATAGTGAAAAACTGAAATATAATAACATCCAGAAGAAAAAAATCACCTCAAGGAAAAGAATTACAATAACCTGAGAGTTTGCAAACGGAAGATCCCGTGTGTTAATTTTGCAGCATATACAGGGAAATAAAGGGACTGTGTAAAAAAGAATGTACCACTGAGAAAGTTGTTTTACTAGTTCATTTAGGCAATTCTGTCGATCCTACAATCTTCATTGACGCTTGAATGTGAGATGAAGCAAGTAAAATCCTATTTAGTTAGGGCATCGAGAAATGGTTATCCAGAAAGGAAGAAAGCGAGTGTGGTAACAAAGAGGATACAAATGAAGAAATTGTTTCAACAGTGATCATTCAAATATATAAATATTATATTAAGAATTTGAGAAGATAGACAATCTTAAATCGAGTGCGGTGAGAGTATTGACTCAGAAAAAAAAAACTGCAAAAAATAATAATACAAAAATGTGTACGCTGAGAGCAGCAATAAATATTATTTGAAGGCTAATCGAAGATACTAAAAATGATGCAAAGTACCGGGATGTGGTTTACGCCAAGTAACTAATAGGGAAGTAAATATCTCGTTTTCTAGTTAGTAAAATATATATTGAAAAGTATTTTTTTAATTTTTTGTGATATTGACACAACAGCGAATTTTTAAATGGGCATTTATACATTTTCTACTTTAATTCTAAAATACTCGAAGAGACGAATACAATGATAAATGAATGATAAATATTCGGACAGAACCTGTAGAAAAAATGCGATCAAATTTCTTCAGAAGCCGCATTTCCCGCAGGTCGGACGACATGCGCAGCTGCCCTATTCGGAGAATCTCGCAGACTTTATAAAGAGGCCTGAGAGGAGTACTGACAAGGCGGGCTTCCGCCTAACACCCTAACGACGGCACACAACAGTAAAGCCGCGAGGGCACCTACAATTTAAGCGACGAGCTAGAGAAAAAGTTGGCAGCGGTGGGATTCGAACCCACGCCTCCGAAGAGACCGGTGCCTTAAACCGGCGCCTTAGACCGCTCGGCCACGCTACCGTCTACGTACATAGAAACGAAAATGGTCTAGTATATTTATGGTAGGCGGTTGCAATCAAAAATCAATGGCAGCGGTGGGATTCGAACCCACGCCCTTTCGGACTGGTGCCTAAAACCAGCGCCTTAGACCGCTCGGCCACGCTACCTGCCTCGGCTTTGTCCCACTCTATAATATTGAAATGACTTGTCGATAATTTCTGGAGAAAATGTTGGCAGCGGTGGGATTCGAACCCACGCCCTTTCGGTCTGGTGCCTAAAACCAGCGCCTTAGACCGCTCGGCCACGCTACCTCGATTGACAGCTCTCGTGCCACGACATAAAAAGTACATTGTTATATATTTCAAAATGATTCTGGCGTAATTATATAAAATAAATAAGTTTAAATTATGAATATGATTGAACCGCAGAGCAAATACTGTGTTGCTACTTTGTTTTTTTGGGCACAAGAAGAAAAGATTGTTACCACAAAGTCACATACAAATGTGTTGTCTCAAATGTGTGCATAACTAAGAAATAAAATAAATATGATTACGTATGTTGGTATATAATTGTTGTTAGTATTATACAATTGTTGCATATTTACTAGTTTATATTTCACTGAATGTATTGCATTCTCAACCTGATGCATGTTGTCGAATCAACCCATTTTTTTATTGACTACAAACTGTACGTTTTGCAGATCAGGTAATATCTATTGATAGGCTAAGAAAAACTCCGAAACTGGCAAGGTTGATAAAATTTTCAGATAATAATACAACTCTTATATAAATTGAAGGAAAATCCTGTGAAATGGAAGTTAATTTTTAGTTTTAAACCTTTTAATATGTTTAAGTTCATATTTCCATAGATGTTTCTTATATTTTTACATTAAACAATTTGTATAGTTTTTGTCACTTTGCGTTAGTATGTGCTTCTTCCATTCGAACCTGGAAAAAGTGTGATTTCGTTTTCCGAATTTCTACTCCTTCACAGATGAACTTGAAGTGAGATACCAATCGTTTGGGCTGGTCTTCCTCAATAATTTTGATGCTCTCTGTGATACTGCGATTTTAAATTATAAATCCATTTTGACAGTTGGAAATGGATATCGATACATTTCTCATCAACTTTTTTTTGTGTGATTTTTACAATCCATGTAAATCAAGTGTGCAGTTTTACCTGAATACCATTAACAAAATGTTCCATTCACGACTTCAACAATTTTATTCTAGATACAATTGCGTGTAGATACAAGAGCAGATTCAAGGCCCCGCTTCTCTTATTAAACCAGTTTCTTTCAATTCCGTTTGAATTCAGTCCTTCCTCATTGCATGTCCTCCTTGTAGTGTCTGTGGCTGGCTCCCGATGAAAGTGAGGACGTATTTATTATGTGTCTGCTGGCAATGTTGATTGTCATCGCATTCCCACAATTATCCAGAGAACTTTGTTACGGAGATGAGTATCTTTCTGGAGTTGCATCACTGAATCACGTTGCTAATGGCGGTGCTACGAACGTCATCTTCAGGATACTACTATTAAGCACGAGAGTTTAATATTAATTCCTGGATATTTTGAGTCACTGTCAGAGAATATTTAATTTATTATACAAAAAAATGAGAACTAATTTTCGCGGGCATGCTAATTTTCGTGTATCTGTATGAAATAAATGATTATGAAATGCAACTTATAATGCCAATACGCGAAGTCAATGATGCCAACACCTAAAAGAAGAGCAACCGACGCTCGATTCTTCCAATACGAAACGTGGCCACGTTTCCCTGAAATCACTGTCTCGAAATGAACTAAATTATCTAAATTACATAGTTATATACTAGATATTAGTATTGTAGATTAAGATTTAATACTAACAAAGATATTTAAAGACGCTGTAAACGGAATCTAGTCGTCGACCATATTTAGGTAAGGCAGTAAAACCTATTATTGGCCCTCCAAATCCAATAATTAGTTTTATTTTATCTAACAGAATTCAAGATATTGTAATAATCCGAATTGGGCTCAATTAACAGATAATTATGGGCATTATTAACAAATTTAAATGTTCAATGTTAAGTGATAATTCAGTAAAATAGTTCGTGTTGATTGTCCATAAAATTACCCTTACATTCTACCCTCCAGATGTTACAAGTAACATCTGGAGGATAGGATGTTAATCTTTTACCTTTGATACCAGTTAGTTTAATCTCTGAGAATCTTGTTTAAAGTTTTGATTTTCTTTGATAAAAAATGAATCTTAAAAATAAAGGTTTGTCTTTTAATAACATTGCATTACTAATTTAGAGCAAAGCCACGTGTGTGGGGACCGAGGTTAAATCACTAACCTTGACATATATTTTAATGACATTCCTTTCAGATTCATTTATATTAAGATAGAGACAACCTAAGCGTATTTAATCAGAATTTTAGAGAGAAAAATATTTTATTTTCCATGTCGAATTGAAAGAGGAATAAATCACCAAGATGCTATAGAAATCGGGCACAGAAAAAGATGGCAGGAGCAAAGCACGATAAAACAAGGGTATCTCTCTCTCTCTCCAGAGGCCATTAACTTTTATTAAACGAATCATTTCAGTGGTAGACATTGTACAAATTGTTTTGTGATCATGCACCTGATTTGCTGCTGTTAGACGTGATGACTATTTCATTCTACCGTCATTTTCGATCTTATTAACAATTTTGAAGTACTTTCCAAGCTTCGATACATCTTGCCGAAAATCACAATTGCTTTTTCGTTTTCAATATTGATAGCACAATGTTCTCGACGGCGTTTATGAGCGCATTTTCTGGATATTTTAAGTAGTAAATTCTTTGTTATGTGCATTAATAACGAGTATCGAAGTGCCGTGGAAGAATTGAAATAATTACGAATTGACAATAGACTTACCTGATAGAACGTAGAAAAGCGATTGTGGATGGCGTGAAAGCGTGGGTGTGATTGCCCGCCCCTGAAATGGGCACGGTTTTTCCAATTAAGTGGCACTGTTGCGCGGGCGGGCGGATGCAGACGTGTCGCCATGTAACGACAGGTGCCTGCGAAAACAGCCGCTCCCACTGATTGGCGTCGTGCAAAGGCCTAGATGCGTTGCGGGGCACCGCCCGTGCGGCCAAGCGGGCTGGTGGGTCAGTGAAAAGCGAGCCGTGTGGGCGCGGGCGGGCGCCTGGGCGAGCGGGCGATGAAACGGGTGGGCCGCGGGTAGCGAACGCTGGGGAGTAAGCGGGCGGGCATTCGAGGCACGTGTGGTGTCATTCGACGGGTGAGCTGGCGAGCATGTGGGTGAGCGGGATGGCGGGCGAATGGACGAACCGACAGACGGCTGGATGGACGGCTGGTCGGACGGCTGTACGGGCGTCTGGACGGACGGCTGGACGGACGGCTGGACGGGCGGCTGGTGGGACGGCTGGACGGCTGGATGGATGGACGGACGGCTGGACGGGCGGCTGGACGGGCGGCTGGACGGGCGGCTGACGGCCCGCTGGAACTTTGTGGCCGGGCGGACCGGCGCGCTGGATCGCCGGTGCTGCTGGACGGACGGCGGCTGGACGTGGGCGGCTTAGGACGAGCGGCTTGAGCGGAACGGCTGGTGACGGCTGGACGGACGGCAGGGAAACCACGGACGGCTGGCGGACGGATGAACGGACGGTGAACGGCGGCGGAGCGGACGACTGGACGGAAGGCGGACGGGATGCTGGCAAGGACGGACGGATAGACGGACGATGGGAAGGCCAGGAGCAGTCGGAGCGGGCGGGGCGGGCTAGACTGTGACGGAAAGACAGGCGCAAGGGCAGACAGGCAGACGGGCAGGCGAGCGGACGGGTGGGTGAGCGGGGCTGGGGGCGATTGTTAAGAGTGGGAGGTCAGGAGGACTTGCAGATTGCGTGAATTGGTTATGTAGCTTATACATGTCGTGTTGTCCGCCGAAGTGAAAAGACCTACTGCAACTGCCCCCCGTTTGCAGCTATTCCAGCCCTGCTTCACACTGTGTCAGATATTGCGTAATGAGAACTTCCAGGGCAGTGCAACGTTGCACTAGGCCAGCGAAGCCCTACCGAATATTCGCACTGGCCCGAAAGAGTTCACACGCAAGCATTGCATCGGGCTCACAATTATTCACGAGAGAATTGAGAGTCGGTTACAGAGGCAGGTTCGCCATACATTTAAATGGCAGTGGTTTCTTATATTTCAAATGAAAAAAAACACACTTCTATGGAACATGGAGAAATAAAAATGTCGATAGATTTACATTGGCCTTTAAAATGCCCAAAGCGATTTAAATTACAAAATAAATAATTCCCGTAAAAATATCTTCGCGAATATTAGCGTAAGGTAATTAACCACATATTACTTTTTTTAAATTTAAGAGCGTATCAACAGCTGGTTCATTTGCGACCACTACAGATTAACGATATGGTTAACACTACAATGGGACGTGGTGAAGGTGAGGAATGATAGGACGAAATCAAATTCAACAATAGTAGGTGGGACTCGAACCCGCGATTCTCTAGCCCGAGACCGATTAAGCATTACTGCTTCAACGATCTCGACTCTACGGACGACTGCTGCATGTTTGTTGATTAACTCTAAGACATTTAATATAGGATTTCAACCCAATTTCGGGATATTTTAGCCTTAATAGTTTATTTCAACAGAAACTTAGACAAAGTTTCGACTTGATGATTTGCAGAAGCATGTAAACATTTAGTGGTGACATCTGAAACAAGTATCCATTTACCCACTTTTGCTGATTTTTGTTAAAAAATTTGAAGCTTTATTATTGTTAGCAAATATTTATCAAATGAAACAATAAAATAAGAAGATTTCTAACATCCTCTAACTCTAAGCAGTTTAAATCTGCAGTACTGAAAAGCAAGGGTAAAATAAAAAAGTCATGAATGTTTTAAAAACACCGACTTTTCACTCTTCTTCCATGTGTTATAATTCCTAAAAGAGGGGGAAGTATTGAATTATTCTCAACAATGTAACCTCCAATTTCCGGTCGTAAAATCTATGCTTAAGGTGCTTTTGATCTAAAACTACTCACTCGTCAGGATTAATATCTATTAGCGTTGTTTTAAAAACATTTAAGATTCGTACAGATGTAGAATAGATTCATATAAAATTCATAAAATGCACTTCGAAAGTTTCAGTTGAAGATTCAAAATGCAGGGAAATTAACTGATATCCACGCCAAGGTTATTGCAATCCCAGTGTGCGAAATAAAACATTCCCTGATTTTTATTTTTCTTACAATAGAAGGTTCGAATGTTTTCTACGCATGCTTTAATTATACTTTCCAAGGATTCACTACCAAGGTCTTGCTAGACCGTGAGAAACAATTTATTTTACTTTTGATGCTGATAAACGAAGTTCACGTTGCGATAAAAGTGATTAGATGGAGTTTCGAATAATTACTAGAAGGTAGAAAATTGTATCATCACTCACATTGTGCCGAATTCTGACATATTATGTACATGTCATTATTGCAATACGATCTTGGTGTGTCATATTTTTTCTTCTATTCATTCCATACGATAAGAGTATGTCAAGACACGTGTCCTCAGCTCGTGATTTCATCCATGACATAAATATAAAACTGGTAGAATCGCTATCAGACTCGAGTTCTCTCACGGCGGCAAACACGTAGCTGTCGGACGGGCTCTTCAATGTGCGATTCCGCGAGCCGCTCGCAAGGCCAGCGGGGGTGGGGGTCGGGTGGCAGTGGGGGCGGTGGGAACGGCGAGGCGGCGCGTGGGTGTTGCATAACGCAACGGCGAAGCGCTGCCGTCGGGGAGTCATTGCGAGTGGCTACGGTGACCGCCTGCCCTCGCAGGAGCAGGTAGTCGAGGGCATCGATGGGCCGACCTGCTCTAGAGCGGGCAACGTGCTGGTTGTTTTGAACCTCCCGTCACCGGACTTCGAATATTGGTAGGTCCATGTGAAATATGTAGTAAAAAAAAAGAGTTAGTGACAGTTTTTCTAGGAGATTTCCCGATTCGTCTGGCTCCAGGCTTTTGAAGTACCTTGATTATTAGATACCGTGCACTCACGGCCTAGGGATAACTTGCCACTTGATGCACAAAGAATTCTGACTCCGGTAGATTCAAGTGAAAAATACTTCTGTTGGTCTGACACCCCCCTTACGTTACGTGTATGTTTTATTGTTTGGATTAATAAATAATTGAATAAATAATGGGGGAGCCAAAAGGTGTGTGCATTGTTTTCTCGCAGTCGCCTCCCCAGACCTCTGCCTACCATTTCAACCAAGCATTTGAAGTAACCTACAGAATCAGACAATACATATCCTTGCAACCTGGAGGTAAATTTCCACCTCTGGCACTCGGGCTTCAAATTCATGGGGGATGCTTGTGGAACCAGTTCTTTCGTATTCAAGGTAAATACTCTCACAATCGATTTGCTAGTGTTATATTTCATTATTATTAGTAAATTTAACATTGAAAGCAAATTATTCGTTACATCATCTCCCACGACAATTGATATATTAAATATTATTTTAGCATGTAGCTCCACTATGCACAGGTTTGGTTGAACTCTCCTTTTGCTTGTAGTGATAAGAGTACAGCTGGAGGTGAGTTAGTATTTTGTGAGCAATGCAGAAATGTCAGATATGGAGTGATGCAAATAAGTTTTATGTAACTTGGGAACGAAAATGTCTAATTTTTCAAAGGATCCTAACCTTAAAATTTAATTCTTATTTATTTTTTAACTTTTAATAATCCTTCAACTATTTATAGTTAAAATGATGGGAAGGAATTCGGGAACTCAAGAAAACGTGCGCAGATGATCGTCTCTCCCATACGTCACATACAGTTTTTTACCGTTTTTTGATTAAATAAGTCAAGAATGTCTCCGCTTTTTGTAGCATTTTCTCTCAGTGAAATTCTTTACTTTTCAATATCTTTGACCGTGGAAAATTCACTGAGTAGGGATTCAGAAGATACAAAATATAAGGTTGGACAGTTCTCCAGAATGTAGGTCAGTTCATTTAGTTCTAGTAATTGTCGTCGCTTTTCTGACACAAAAGCTAGATCAATGCTAATTTAAAAATGTAGCTGACTTCAAACTACTGCTCATCAATATATTAAAATAAAGTATGAGTGCTTGAAAATCGAAAGTGAATATACGAAAAAAATGTTACTGTTACTTTATAATAAATTTTGAAATAATGAAAAAAAATATGCCATATTTGATGATAAAACAATTTGTCTTACTTTATTTACAAATTAGTTTTAAAAATTATGGAAAAAATATGTCATATGTGATGATAAAAATTCTTGTTTTACTTTTCTCAAAATAATTGGTTGCAATATTTTCAAATTAGTTTTGTTACAATTAAGCGCTTCTCTCGTTTGTGCATAAATTATGTTAAATTGCATAAACTACAAGAATTCAAGGACTACTAGTATTCTAGAACACAAAATGCAGGAACTACTAGAATTTCAACCGTTTCTCGCAAAACATATTAATCGGTTCGAAACGATTTGTTGTGTTCCACATCTAGAACATACTTCAAAATTCTATGCCGTTGCACAGTGGGCAATGCCGTCTCAACTGCTCTTGTCCTAGCTACTTGAGCCTCGTTCTCCTACCACCAAAACCGCTATGCAGAGTGGGGATCTTCTGAAAATGTTTTCGCTTGTCCGAGTGAATCTGCAGCGCGTGAGGGCGACGCAGCTTCAATGCGGAGCCCATTGCTCCGTGCCGTGCGCGAGGGCGCGCTCCCGTGCCGGAATGACACGTCACGTGATCGGAAGCTCGCGGTGCGCAGAGGGGCGGGGGCGAGGCCAGGAAGCCACGCGGTATTGTTGAGCCCCGCTGCTCTGTGGATCCTGTGCGGATGGCTGTGAATGGGAACCGCCGCCGCCACCGCTGCTGCCTCCGCCTCCGCTGCCGCCTCCGCCGCCGCCTCCACCTCCCCCTCCACCTCCTCCTCCTCCTCCGCCTCCCCCTCCGCCTCCACCTCCGCCTCCGCCTCCGCCTCCGCCTCCGCCACCGCCGCCTCCGTCTCCACCGGCGCCGCCACCATCGCCTCCGCCACTGCCGCCGCCACCGCCGACCTCGGCGCCGCCGTTGTCAGAACCCACTACTCTGATGCTCAGTGCCTTTTCTGTCGCTATGGCCCGCGGTCATTTCTGAAGGGCGTGTGGAATGCGTGTGTCGAGTCGAGTTGACCTAGTTCCTTTCGCCAAAACCAGTCACGTTGTCGGTGTTTTAGAACGAGAATCGTGATCGGTGATATTTCGTTTTAGTCAGGCAACAATCGTTGATTAGAAGAAGTGATTTAACAGTGGAAACAATTCGTGGTGAATCTTGATTTGAAGTCTGTGTTGTGATTTGTACTAAAACACTGCCCAGACGCTAAGACGACATCGAGACGTCGAGATACGTGATGTTTGACATTGTTCATTACCATTGCTTACTGGAATATCTTGACTTTTGGTGTGTGAGTTGGTCGTGGTTTAAACCCAACGCAGTAGAAAATAACATCGTATTTCAAAATCATTTTTGAATGTGACTCATTAATTTCATAATACCTAAACATTTACTTGCACAACCAGTATCTCAGCCGTCAATTCCATTATTAGGGATAAATCTCGCCAAAAATCCATTGTAGTAATGTGAAACTTAATAAACGTTTTGGAAGTGAAATTCAATTAATTTGTTTTGTGATAAAATAACATAATTTTGAGATGTAATGACAGCATAAAAAATTAAAACATGGCTCATAAATTCAGGTAAAACTGCTAAATTTCCCTAAGGTACTAGTAACAAGATACGTTGTCACAAATGATTAACTTAAGCGTCTTGTCAGGTATGTTCTTTTACTGCATAATTTCATACATCATCCTGCACACAGTTTTCAAGCCGCAATAAAAACCAATTGTGCGAAATAGCCACAGCAACCAGACGATAACCATGAAAGCGCCGTTCCACGAGAGTTGCTGCGGTGGCACCGTTCAGAAACAGCTCGCAACCTGCAAGCGCCGGCGCTCCCTCTAACGTGATTAGCGCGACGTCACATCCTGTGAGCATTTCGGAATCGCTGGGGCCGACAGCAGATAGCCATCGGTCAGTGTCCAGGGGTGGAGGGGTCGCTGCGGCCCACTCGGGCGGGACCGGCGACAAAGCTTCCTCGCCTCGCCGCCGTTGGCAGTGAGTTCGGGTCACCGGCTGGCTGTGCGTTCACCGCGCGCGGGGATGCAGGGCGCGCTGTGCGGTGGGACTGGCCGGTGGTGATTCGGGTGCTCAGTTCGCGGTGCGGGTGTGCTGTGGGGGAGTGAGATCGAGGTGCAAGTGCGCAAGAAAGCCGGCCGTGGAACGTGCTCTTGGAGGTGGTGAGGCTGGACGCGGAGCTGGATTGGAGCCTGCTGTGATCTTCTCTGTCGGCGGCGGGTTCTGATCGGCAAGTGTCTCCATAATACATGTTCGCTCCACTAGAGAACACTAGTAACAAAGTTTCTCATAATTAACACTGATAGTGAAAGGGTTATCACGATGTATGATAGTGTTAGACTGTGTTAGAGTATGATATGGTATGCCTAAGCGTGCGCACTGAAGGAGTAGGGAGGCCCTTGTTACCCTGAAACTTTTGAAACAGGTCCCGGGACATAATAAAACGTTATTTTCGTAAATATTTTTAATTCCTGATCATCCCCTTTTTTAACCTGCGAGTTTCGGGAATTGCTTAACTTTTGGGAAAGACAGTTCAGCTGGCTTCTCTGCTCGTGATTCAATATAAAATCAACTGTATTCATTAATTTTATCATTAATCTTATAATTTTATTTTTATTGCACATTTTATTTATTTACTAGGAAATTTATCATATGTAACAAAAAACACTCACTGTAAACGGGGTCCAAAAATTTAGTTTATCCTTTTCCTGTTTTAAACTGTGTACGCCTATCCTACCAAACCGTTGAGAGTGAGCTTTTTTTTTGTGAGCAGAGAGCAAGCAGTGAGAGTAGTTCTTTTTGTGCATGCAAGCTCTGTTACCGTCGCAGTAAAGCTGCCTTCTTCCATGAGCCCAACAGCACCAGGCGAATGTACACGTAGGCTTCCGCGGCTCAAGTTCATTACTTCTAGGCTGTCCGGGTCACGCCGCGTCGTTGGCAGAAACGTCGGGCTCTCTGCCAACGACGCAGCGTCACCCGGACAGCCTAGACGTCAAGCACCAGGCGAATGCCGGAGCAGTACCTTAATAAACGAGCTACGGACCGCTCGCGATCTTTCCTTCCTCTTCCTTACCCTATTATCACCCATTACTTACACACACACACACACACACACTCGCACACATACATGCACTTCACTACCACACATGTCGGGAGGCCGGTCCCAAGCTAAAAAGCTTGTCCTGGCTGGGGCGGTGTCCCGTTGATGGGAGATACCTGGTTGAGGAAAACCCCGCTAGCCGAATGTAGGTCGGTGCTGTATCTCCCCATACAGCGAGGAAAGATCCCTGCCCCCTCCCGAGGGAAAAAAACATGAATTACAGTTACGTAACTAATGACCTTAGCAATTAAAGTGCTCGGAATCACCAATTACTCAATCAATCATTTAATCTTCCTTGTCACCTAACACTTACACTTACATTAACTTCATTGCCACACATGCCGGGAGACTGTTCGGGAACTTAGAGCTTGTCTAGGCTGGGGCGGCGCCCCGAGGTCAGGAGGTTGCTGGTTGGAGAAAACACTGCAATCCAAATGTAAGGTCGGCGCCTCCCGCAATCAAAACATGCACTACACTTACGGAAATAATACCCTCATCAGTTGACACACTTAGAACCACAAATCAATCAATTAATATTAATGTTGTAGGGGAAATGTGATTTCAGAAGACCAACACAAATCAATATTCCAAGCTTTTTCTAAACTATTTATATCCTAGCGTGAACGTCTCGTGTTCTCCTTTCAGACTTCTCAGTACCTGAAACTAAACAGCGCCAAAAAACATTTTCCGCACCTTCAACTCTGCGCTTGTTTCTCGTATACTCACTCTCATTCACGTCATTTTTTTAGCGGTTTGCGTATTTATTTACTTATGTCTTAATAATGATGTCGTAGGCTTCCGCAGCCAGAGTCATTATCTGGGCACCTCAGCCATCGACGCGGCCTCACCCGGACAGCCCAGATTACGTCTTAATAATGAATTAACTTATAAACTAATTCGTTAATTATTATTTGTTGTTTACTTATTTACTTCTTTATTTTCTCTCCAATCTGGGCTCCACTTATTCTTCAAATCACTGTTATTTTACCAGACCCTATTTACAGTTTCTCTAATAGTTTGCCCCCTTTCTTAGGAAATTTTACTTATTCTTTCCAACCAATTATTTCTTATTATGTCTTGGACAAACGTTTCATTTGTGTATCGATAGTGATTGTTCCTAAATCTCTTCCATTTCCTCCCCGTGTTTCGGCGACACTAAATTACGAAATTAAAATAATGTGAATTCAATATTCTGCCACCCCGCAAAATACAATGTCTTTTTCTTTTATTCCTCGTTGCATCCACCCCGACCCTAAACCACACGTAACCCCATGCGTCACTTGTAAGTGTGAACGTATCTATCCCATAGCGGTCTAATATAAATTATATCACTAGCGACCATTTTTCGGCCGTCGCAGCTTTTTTTATATCTGAAAGTCTATAAAAAAATAAATTTTTCTACCTCGCATGTTTCCCTTGTCCCAACTATCTGCGCAGAGATGTCTCACACTCCTACACGGTCTAGTGACAGTTTCATTTTTTAACACTTCTAGAACTGTTCGCTTTCATATAATTGCTCTTTAATGCACCTATGCACGCAAATCTAAACCATAGCTTAATGGATTTCATTTTAAAATATTTCCAAATTTTTACACTACCCAATTTTCTTAAGACAAAAAAATTGCTGTGAATGTGGCTACCAGAATGAATTAACTTATAATAATCAGTTTTGATGCTTTTCTACCTCTTGCTCAGATTTACTTTCAGTGCCCAAGTCGCATTACCCTTTCGAGGGTGTTGAAACGCCTCTATAAGCCCTTAAAAGTTTCCGAACATAGAACTAAATTATATGTGTAAAGTAATCCGGAAATTTTTAGACAAATTTTTGGTTCAGATGTCTCCACTTCCTTGACCTATTTAATTGTTTATAAACAAAATATACAATAGTGGTGAAAGAGATCTTTCTCCTGTAGTTCTGAGAGAGAGAAAAACCCTGCCGAACCTTTTCTTTTTGGCGTTGTACGTCCGTAGCCTGACTTGACCTAAAATATATATTTCTCTGTTTATGGTCTCCAACACAAAACTTTACGTAAAACACCTAGCTCGCTTAGTTTTAGCCATAAAAGTTTCCCATAATTTGAGTCAAAACCCTTTCCGAAAAGGACAAAATTGCAGAACAAATGACCTTATAGAATTAATGCATTTTCGTATCTAATAAGTGATTGGGATAAATGATAAGTCGCGTTACTTCTGCTAGTTCAAATTGTTACGTTATTCAATTGTAATATAGTTACGTGCGGTGAAGATGATGTGGGATAGTTGTGTCAATGCTGTAATATCTACAAACGAGCCTTCTACGCATTATATAAAAATGATACGCTCATTGATTTAATTGTTACAGATTGACAATATACCCAGCATTTATAAAATATTTTTGAAATGTGTTTTATAAATATTTTTCCAGCCCTGATGAAGGCGAAATAGCCAAAACGTTTGCCGATATATAATATTATTTCTCATTAAACTAAACTCAAAAAGCATGAACCGTTTTGTTTTATTATTCATTTTGCGATAATTAATTGTACATGTTTACAAATGGTATATAATGAATCAATCTTGTATTAAAGAACTTCGAGATAAAAAAGACGGATAGGGTAAATGATGGAAAATAGGATGATAAAGGAAGATATTAAGTAAGTATTACAGAAAATGCAGGCTGTTAAGAAGCACGAAGCTAATAAAATGATCTAACTGGAATTGAAATGTCTTCGTGCATTAATTTGTGAAATATCGTTTACGGTTTTATAATTTAACTCTCAATGTTTCTACTTAAGCTTACAATAAATGAGAACAATATTTTACTGAGATGAAACAATTTTTTTGTCGGCCGTTTCGTGTTCTGTAATTTGTGGTTTATTCACATATCATTAAATGAAAATGCTTCCCAGGTTGACTACAGTTGATTTTACAAATCATATGACTATTAATTGTGGTCAGTGTAGAGAGAGGATATGCGTGTATTTACGTGTAATAATAGTCTGCCTCTTCGCTACTTGATAATATTTACACTTTATCAATCACTTTTCTGTTGAACCTTCTTTTTTATAGCACTTGTAAACTTCAGCAAGTTTTATTCTTTAATTACTGCGAGGCTAATTTTTAAGTGGCACTTCTCTTTTTGACGGATTGGTCTCTTCATAGCCCGATGCGCTCTTGTGAACGTGTAATTCTGACTCTTAAAATCTCTTCGGTCCGCAGATTGCGAAGTGGTCTCGAACTGGCTTGTGCGCTAAAACTGTTCACTAAAGCTCTGAGAAACGTACTGTTGGATAAGTAGCTTTCGTACCTTTCTGTACAGATTATAATAAAAATTACTATTCAGTAAAAAGATAGTACGAAATAATGAAATGACTTTTTTCAAAATAAATTGAAGCCGTTATTGATTTATATAACGCCATCCTTAACAATAAAATTGGAAATGTGCGGTCATTTATCATTAAGGAGGACGGAACCTTTGTTTATAATAAGCTGTAATAGGATGTTGTATTGAAGGTTATAAAGCATGAATATGCGTATGAGGAACATTCCGAGGTTTTTAGGTCGGGGAGCTATGCTACCTATCGTTCAGTCTGAGAACATACCTACAAAATTTATTCTTTTCAAACCTTTGTTTTGAGTCAACAATTTCGTCTTAAACTTTTATTATTTAGCTAAAAGTATATTATATTAGTTACATGCATAAGCAAAAACGCTGCTAAATGTGTGGAAAATAGAGTTCTGTTGCAGCAAAAATTGACTGTACTAAAACGACACACGTTAATATTGAAGATTCTCTCTTTCTCGTCACATAACATGAGCTTTGTCGGAAGCAGTGACGTACTAGGAATGAGAATGTAGTCGTAATATAAAGTATGAACCGTTGTATGTTAATGTAATTAAATATTTGAATTTTCCGATCAAAATTTTATATCGTTTATTATTTTTATATATTTCTGACTTACTGCTAGTGAAATCATTGACACTTTCAACATGCACAGTGGCACCTTAGTTTTCCGTCAACTTACAAGAATATTCGAAATTAATAAGAGAGTTAACTCACAGAGTTTGCAACCTTATTATATTTCTCCTTGTTTCTCAAACTTCCATTTCACAGTCAATGCAACTGTACCGTACTGATGACGCTTAGTGCTATTCTTGTAAACATTCACTGCTAAACATATAGCGTAGGCGTGAGGGCAGGTTTGTGCTTTTATGACACTCCGTTTTATGAGAAAATGATCTCAATAGTGGTTTTCCATTACCTTCCACGGGACGGTTAATAAACCTGACTATAAGGAAAAAAAAAACGATGATAGGTGAATGGTGGTGGATGAGAAGACAGTGAAGATGTGATTCGTGATGTCCTGATGAGCCAACCGTTCAGTTCTCTTCTGGACTGCTGCTCCATCGAGATATGCATTACTCTGTACAGGAGCATGTGCATCGTCGAATACCTTCGACTGTTCTAATTTATGATCAATTGATAAGAAACTACCTAAATTGAAACAGTATAAAATAAAGGGACAGAGTAGAAAAGGACTAGGACACGATTTTTCGTGGTTTCAAATGTTCTTGACATATCACATCCGAGTCTAATGCGCAAAAATTGGCTATGTAGATCGGTTCAGCAATTATATTGGTGGAGGATTACCTTGGAATTTGAATAGTAGTAAATATTGTTACGAAGTCATGACAACCATGGTGGACAGAATCATTTGTTTGAATTAGTATCCCATTACGAATGTTTAATGAATATGTGGAGGATGGGAATAGAATAAATGATTTTCTTATTTGGTGTATAGTCCTTCAATGGTTCTTCCTAACAGGTTGAATTTTCACAGATATATTTTGTCTTTATTTTAAATATACTTTCTTTGTTACTTGAAATAGAAAATTAGAGCCAATTTGAATAAAAATTATTCTAATATGTTTTATAGGTTTATATGTCATCATTTTCTTAAAACCCAAACTGCTATCTAAAATATTGACAACCTTCTCTACAGTTAACTGATGTGGATCCCATTTTAACAGCCATGCAAATTCTCGTT
Organism: Gryllus bimaculatus; assembly: GCA_017312745.1. Lineage (NCBI taxonomy): Eukaryota > Metazoa > Arthropoda > Insecta > Orthoptera > Gryllidae > Gryllus > Gryllus bimaculatus. Next base: position 177,150 of record BOPP01000249.1, read on the forward strand.
AATCTTTGATTAGCCGCCTCTTTGATAAGAATTTAAATAACATTTATTACAATAGTGTAATCAAAACAAATAATATTGAATTTTTCATAATTATGATCGTTTTTCTGGAATTGTAAAGACCGATTGGCATTAACAAAATCAACTAATTGTTAAGTATCAGGGTTATAAAAAGTCGTCAATTCGTAGTTTCGTAGAGTAGCACAACCGCCATCATTGAATGCCCTCCCCGACAGCCCCGCCAGATAGCAATTACGTTTAAGAGTTTAAAAGAAATGTTGACAATTCAAAACATTATGGAGATGTTCAAGAATATTAATTGTGTTTAGAATAGATTGGTGGTTTACAAGACGCAATACTCCACAGTTTTAATTATTCTGACGACAATATAGAAAATGGTGGAATTGTCGTCGAAATTGAGTGCGTTAGTCTGTGTATATAGCTCATTGATTGCTAGTGCCTAAAACCCTGATCACTTGCGTGGGTCTCTCTTACTTATCGTTTGTGTGAGGCTTAAACTTTCTTACTCCCAATGTCTACAACTTTTCTACGTGTCACCTATGGTAGAGGCCACCTTGATCATTCAATGTACAGAAAAGCATTGCCTGTGATAATCAAGTTAGGCCTCTAGATGTAGGACAAATTAACAAAATAAAAAATGCTCTTTTATAGTGTGAAGAAAGGTCTTTATAGTTACTGTAGAACTGAACATGTAATTATTGAACCACAAGTTATCGAAATAAAACATTTAATTCACTGGTAACTACGGTGTATATCACATGTTTATGTAATAGTAATTTGCACGTAGAAGAACTTGCAAAATCGGTAATCTTTTGCGTAAGGAATTGAACCTACTTCATGATGCGATGTGATGATAAAATTGCTACGTTACGTACCCATTTTATTACATCGCACGCTAAGTTGCATTGTCTGGTAAACTTATAGATATATTTGTATATTTACGGTGCATTTTTCGGATAATCCGAACATTTCCAAATCCGAACACCGCCCCAATTAGTTCGAATTACCAGGGTTCCACTGTGTATCACCGAGAGCCACATGTGGCTGTGCCGGGGAACCTGCGCCGTGCAGAGAATCACGCGGCTCTGCGCAGCGCATCGCATCGCGCGTTGAAGTCTCCAGAGGTCGCGTGGCCTTGGCGCCGTCTTACCTAACAGTTTCCCAAGGCACGGGGCGGGGCGGGCGGGGCGGGCGGGGGCGGGGCCGGGGGGGGTTGGGGGCGCGGGCGCCCCGGAAGGAAGAGGCCGCGGCCCCCGTGGGACGCAGGGGGGGGGGGGGGGGCGGCAGGCGGCGCGACCTGCGTGCACCGGCGAGATGCCACTCGGAGGATCAGGGCCAGTGCGCGGCGGCAACGCGCTTCCTCAGACGCGAATAACGCCATATTCAAGTTACTTCATTCGTCAGTTTCGCTTCATCGTCATGATTTATTTATTTATTTATTTTCATATAAAACAGGAATTGCCCAATATTACAGGTTTATACAATATTTATAATTTGATACTAAAAATAACGAAAATACAAAAGTTTATTTTATTTGTAATCGCAGAGATTATGCGACTTTGTATAATTAACAAATTGACTTACAGAGATACAATTTATGCCGATATTACAGTTATTATAGTTTTTGCACATACGCTATATATGATAATAATAACTCAAATTGGCTCTCGCGAACGGAAATGTGTCATTTTGATTAAATCTGGGGTTACGCAACGGGATTTTCCATTTGATCAAAGATAATAGTTCGCTACTCTCAATATCATGATTTAATCATTTGAATAGAAATAAGATATCATTACATTTTCTATGGGATTCAAGATAACTAATTTGAATATACTCGTATAGTGAAATTGAGATTATATTTCGATTTTTTCTTTCGCTTTTGTGAGCCCTGGGGCATGTCATATCTAAGTAGTATTTTATTTTGTTTATTAAATGTACTGTTCAAGTTTTATCTACACTTTTATATATTACGTACTTAAGCGGAACAGCGGACCTGATGGCGCGAGTCTCACCACATAAAGAAAGTCATTATTATTATTATTATTATTATTATTATTATTATTATTATTATTATTATTATTATTTAGATGCTTTTCGGACGCATGGAAAATTCTCAGACCAACTCGACAGTTTGTCAGAGCTACAATTCACTGACTGTTACAATTTGATAGATATTCAGATAAGAAATAGAATACAACTTTTAAAAATATGTTTTGATGTTGCAATTGGGTCTGATTTCCATGTTAGCTTACGCTAGCGTTAGCATTACTACCGATCGAATAGTCAGTTTGGCTCAAGTATTTCTTCTTATGCTGCTGACACATGATGTGGATGATTAGTACTGGGATTTGTAGAATCGCTGTAGAAACCTTCCGACCTATATTATGTCATCTAGATTGTAGGCAGACAAATTATTAATGATTTTTTGATTGAGATTATTTCACAGCACTCTTGAAGGAAATTATTGGCTCACTCTCGGGTTGAAATCAAACGGACTTGTCCCTACGCAGCCACTTGAATTTTCTACCCTTAAGTAATGAATTTAAAAGAATATGTCTAAGATCAATTAAAATAATCTTGTTTCAATTTATTCTCTAGATCTTTGGTTTTATGTCATCGTGTAGTAAGGCAAGACGATGATATACAAGTATAATGATTTCTTTTGTCTAGTATAACGTTTTCTTTTGATAACTAGGGACAAGATTTTAATGAAATGTAATTTTTTCTTTTCCATTTTGGAATAATGCCGTTTAGTATCAACAATTATTTTTTTGTAATGGCAAAAGGAAATGAACCATTTTGTTAAAATTTGTTCATCGAGTTTGACTAACAAGACATTTTGTAACTTTTATTCGTTTTAATGCATTTTTTGCAGATTTAATCGATTTTAATGTGATCTTTATGGTACTTGATTCAAATAATATTTAGGAAATGCAACAAATGATCTCCGTAGAATTCCTGAGTAGCTTATTCGATTTCTTCACTCGGAAATTGTAATGTCAGCCGTTGTGTGTAGTATAAAGTTTCTGTGACGTCTATCAGCGCCATTGTCAGTTCGACGACTGTGGAATAACTGAAGGCAGATTTCCTGGGTAAGAACAGACCAAACCAGTTGCTGTCTGAGTTCATTTGAACGAATGGAAGAAGCCTCGATCACACTAGTAACATACCCAACAGCTTGTATTGTTCATCTAAACTGGTTTTGATATCATTCTTTAGGGCATTTTCGTTTTTTTAGGGCATTTTAAAACATTTTAAAAGCATTTTACTTATCATTTGTGGCGTTGTTTTAGGTCATTATAATCCGTACAACTACTTATGACAAAATCTTGCATAGTGCATGACAACAATTAGGGTTGATTACTTATGATTACTTCTGATCATTTTGCACTATGATATGGCCGACTAGTTAATGGTTGAGGACGACTAGTTAATATTATTCACTTCTGTCGGTTATACTCCAGTGAAGAAATATCACGGACGACTATTTCTCTTTCTTTAAATTGGACGTCCTAGAAAAAGTGTTTTCTAGCAAATTATGTAGCAATGAGTATTACTGGGCCTTAAATATCATTTTGTCTTCATGTGACTTCGTATTTAGACACTTATACGATTTGTTCTTTCCTGACAGGTAGACGATCGAAACAATTCATTGGTTTTAAAGATGATTACTAAGACCCCCCCCCATTTTCTAGAGGTTTGAGCTAGGGATAGAATACTTCAGATCGCATTCACTACTGTTTGCTGAATTTTTAATCAATTAACCGCTAACAGAATTACATCTGTTTCTCCAATTATTACTTTTCGATGAAAAGCCTGAGACTGTTGAACAGAGACCGTTGTCTTTTACTTTGTCCCTCCCAAATTCGTTATACACGTGTGAATATGAACGTTCAAATACAGAACTCTATCCAATGGCAATTCTATTCTTAATTTGGGCTCAATGGATAACATCTTCAAGATCTCAGCCCACCAATCCCAAATTCTTCTATTGTTTCTATTCTTGTATCATGCACGTACTCTTCTTGAATAATCTTCTTGTATGGTAGTCTTCTTCTTCTTGTATAATGGTTCTACTCTCTATATTAATAGTACTCTTTATTTTGTATAATGTTTCATCCATGTTCTACTCTTCTTCTTGTACTGTTCATGGCCCAGGCCTGCTTGTGCCGTGAACAGGGGTGCGAGCGCGTGGGTGTGGCTGTTGCAGGCGGAGGAGGGCGGCGTGGGAGAGGCGATGGGCAGTACGCCGAGCCGCGGGGCGCGCGGCCCCGCCGAAGTTCGCCTGCCCACCACCGGGCTGCGCTTCTCTCCGCAGCAGCTGCGCCGCCTCAACCTGCAGCTGGCGCGCCTCGCTCGAGATGCGCATCGCGGTGAGTGCCATCCCCCTCCCCACTCCGCCCACATCCCACACATTCCACTGTGAAAGGTGGCTCAGGGAATCAACTAACGTCATGGCAGTGCCTCTGACCGGGAGGTCCTAGATTCGAGTCCCGACCGTAGCAAGATTTTCGACACTTGCTTGTCAGCTCGGTCGAATTCAGTCGCTGTCTGGAGGAGAAATCCAGAGGCCGACTGCTATGGACAGTAGTTTTCCGTGGTTTCCCCAATCACCACCAGGCGAATGCCGGAGTAGTTCCCTAACAAACGGGCCGTGGACCGCGCGCGATCTTTCCTTCCTCTTCCTTGTCCTATTCTCACCCCTATCTCACTCACACTTACAGTTCAATGCACTACACTATCACACATGCTGGGGAGACCATTCGGGAGCTTAGAGATTGTCCAGGTGATGGCGGTGCCCCGCGGTCGGGAGACACCTGGGATAGGGAAACCTCGCTAGACGACGATAGCTAGGCGCCGTATCTCGCCATCCAGCAGGAAAAGATCACCGCTACCTCCTCAGAAAAAACATGCAATACACTTAAGGCAATAATGACCTCAGTGATCCGGAGTCACTCGCATCAAACCAACCAGCCACACATTCCGTACAGGCGTTGTGAAGCTGTACAGCTTTAGACTGCAGCTGTCGCCGCTAGCCAGCGCCGTACACTGCGTATGAGTGCCTTCTTGAGCCCACGATGAATGTTGCTTCTCACATTTGGTCCCTAACCTTCAAATGCCCAAGAGGCGTTTCTCAGCTATGCCACATTTCAACCAAGCGTGGATAACTGTATGAGCCATTCCCCCCACGCAGACACACTCAGCCCCTCCCCCAAACATCCTCAACCAGCCTTCCGCTTCCGTACAGCTTCAACCTGGAGGTGGCGCACCCGCCCGCGACGCACACCGCACCCTCCCATTCAACTGCCTAGCGCTTTTAAACCGCGATATTAGGATTGACACTGTTGTGTATTTAATCAATAATATTTTGTGTATTAAAGTCCTTCTAGAATAAATATTTATTTGGCACAACATAAATTTACATGGGTCCGCAAGAGGTCCGGCGACATAAGAAACAGAAATGCACTGTTGTTTTCTGTTGTCATGCAGACGTAAACTTCAAGTGAAAGGCTTGTAGGTGCCGCGGGATGGGCACGGGGTTGACTCACGGCGAGGTGTGGTCTCCACGTAGCTTGACGCGGACCCTTGCGACGCGCTATGACGTAGGTAGAGACTCTCGACTGGGACTGAAAGCGACTGCCTTTGCTAGGCAAAGTCGCTGGATTTAAAGGCACCGCCAGTCAATGAGGAGGCGACACGGTTGTTGAGGCAGATAGGTCACCTGGTCGCAGCACGACAATGCTGCGCTATACGAATTCACAGTTGTTCGTCGAATTCACAGTTCACGAATTCACAGCCAATCGTATTCACAGTTGCTCGAATTGCTGTCGCGCGCAATTTGGATGTCGAGCGCGTTCACAGCAAGTACATTTCTCTCAATGTGCACTGTACCACTTCATCCAATGTCTGTTGTTTTGTTAAATGTCTAAGGCTGAGAAATTATCTGTAAACGCTGACAGTGTGTCGAAGGGGAGGCCTTTGGCACTTGCCACACCTGCGAACTGCTGTCGTTATTTTAGCGAGTGTCTGTGGCTTGCTCAGGAGCGACAATGGGTACGGTTGGAACCGGTACAAGTTGCCTTGTTGAAGACGAAACCGCCGTGGCAAGATATTCGACACTAGCTAGATAACTAGGTCGATTTCATCCGCTGTCTTGAGGAGAGTTTTAACAGCGAATGTTGGAGCAGTATTCTAACAAACGGGTCACGCCCCGGGCGCGATCTTACCTTACCGTTTCTCGTCCTATCCTCTCCACTCACACACACTTATATTAACATTCACTACACTACCACTTATGTCTGGACACCAGTCAAAAGCTTAGAGATTGGCCCGGACGGGATGGTGGGAGGAAGTTCGGAAAACCCCGCCCACTGACGTATATGTCGGCACCGGATCTCACCATTCAGCAAGAGATGTTTACCGCCCCCTCTCGCGATAAAAGAACATACATTGCACTATAGGGACTAATGGACTTAGCAGTTGACACACTCGGTAACACTTATCAACCATTTAATCAATCCAAACCATTAGCAAGCTTAGCCACGGAAAGCGAATGTTTCGTTGAACCAGGGCACAGAACATGCGCCAGTGGGCATAGGCAGGTGGGTAAGGATTCCATGGTTCGTGCAAAGTAGTGCCCAGGTGGTACAGCTGCCCAATACTTAGAAACGATTACTCTGCTACTGCTGGATTTACTCTTCCTTCTGCTCTATCTCCCAGCGGAAAGATTTCAGGAGAGCTTCGGTGCGCCCTCATTTATCGCAGGTTGAGTGTTTGCGTATTGCTCTGCCAGGGTGTTTGGGTCTTGTACTTACGTGTACGAGGTGGAGGTATATAACACTTTCAAAACAATATTTATCTTTCGTGCCTTGCTCTTCGCGCCCTACATTTCGTACGAAGGTGTTACCTCAATTAATCTTTCCCAAACATTCGCACTTGCTATGTGAAATGAATTTAAATTATATAAACTCATACTAATTGAAGTACTGTTGCTAGGGTAAATATTCGACGAATCAGTCATGGACGTCATGTGTTCAATTTGTTCATTAATAACAAACCGTATCGGAGATCGTAAATAAATTTTTTAACACACTTTCATGATCTGGAATTTTATTTTCCTACTAATTTTGTATTATTTATAATGTACACTGGGATTAACATATTTCAAAATGCGTAACATGAACAATCTGACAATATTGGAAAACTACATCAATTACGACAACAAACATCAGAACATTTAACTAATAAATAACAATTCTTCAAATGTTTGTATGATTTTGATTCGAGATAGTACTTACTTGATGACAGTCGTCTCTCTCAAAATTACCCTTCTTTACTACTTACTTTACTTGCCTAGCCTTACTTACCTAGCTTTACTTAGCCTACTTACTTTAACTAGTCTTTCCTTTTGTGCACTCTTCTGTTCATTGCCTCTTCTGACAATAACATCCGTATACTCTTGTTCGAATTCTTGCTCAGTTCGTTTCAATATCTTCGTTGACACCCAACGATCGTTTTTTATTATTCCCGAAATTTTGTTTCAGTTTTAGTGGCGCTGTATTTTATAATATTTCTCTTACATAAGCGACTTCTGTCACCTTTCCTCACTTCTTTGGAAATGAACAATCCCATTGCGACAAGTTTATTTTCTAAAAACAAGAGCGGTTCTTTATTCTTGATACCTTAGTGACAAATGTATCGGAAACTCATATTAAGTATTTGAAAATCAGCCGAAAGTAAGGAACACAAGTCGTAACAATACAGCAGTTTTTTGAGCTTTGTTACAAAAGTTTCTAAAAGCCACACTCGTATCAGAATATTGTCAAAGTATTAGGAGCGCCAGAAGAGTAAACAAGTCCAGTTCTTAGTACACCAGTACACCGTACACCAGTTGAAGTTCCAAAGCGTTATTAAGTCACATAAGTCCAGACGGGGTACAAGTAGTGCGATCACCGTCTGTGTAAAGGCCCATTCACAATGCAAACGTAAATATAAGCATAGCGCAAAGACATGAACATTAACATAAGAGATAGACTGAAGTATTAACAATGTCTAACATAAACGTAAGCTGAATTAGAGTTTTTATTGGCTGTGGGACATTCTGGTTTACTATTTGTTGGATGTGAGAATCGATTTCGAGGTATCGACTGTGTCCATGGCCCATATGGCCTTAGTTCTTTTATCGACTTTGCTCCAATTTCGATTCTCGATTTTGAATTACCGTATTGTGATTGGTTCATTTCTTATGACTTACTTAAGCGTAAGCACTGAAGCTTGCAAGCTTTTAAGTTAACGTCTTACGTGTTATGCTTGTGCGAACGCATTGTGGATGATCCCGCTTAGTGACGTAGCCCTAACTTTTATATTAACGCCATGCTTATGTTTATGTTCGCATTGTGAAGGGCCATAACAGTTCTCATTCAACAAAGCGCACCCAGCTCACTGATAATGTTAACATTTCCAAAAAAAAATTACAACACAAACTTCCATCTGAATATTAACAGGTACAACTACACTTTACAAATACAACCTGCTTGCTTTGGCGAATAACAAATAACATCTAAATTCAAAAAAAAAATTAATGTTCGACGTTCACAACAATATTATTAAAGTATTGTTTGTTTATACTTTTAGTCACAGTTTAAGAATATGTTCTTATTAGACAGTTATGGCGTTAAATAATTTTTGCGCTAATTAGCGAAAATATTAAACTTCACTTGCAATTTTATACAGAACACGTGCACAGTAATTATTTTCAGTTTATATACATTTTCTGCAAGTCTATAAGTAATAATTCCACTACACCTATTATACAAATAATATATATTCATTTAAAAATATAGAAAGCTCCCATAGAAATAAAATGTAGTACTTGGGTCTCACCGGACCAGTTCTTGCATTCCTGTTCGGAAATTCAGGTTAATCAAATCAAAGTGATTTTATTATAGGTCTCACCATAAAGATGATAAATGAATAAAAAGCAAATGATTGAGATGTTTTGGTTGCCAATTGTATAGCAACTGTACTAAACTTTTGTCCACAAAACAAGTTCAAGACTGTTCTTTTTGACGATGGAGTCAATATCTCTGACTTGGTGGTATTTGCATAAAATATTCCACTGAAATCAATGCAAATTATAGTAATACAAAAGCATTAAATTTTAGAATCCATTGTCATGTTTTTTTACATTTGTTGCGTCTTTATCGACGCAACGCGTCTCCAAACTTCGTAAGGAGCGTTCAGCGCATTGGAGTAATCTTCCGTTAATAAGCGCCCTCTAGGGACGCTGTATTGTCTAGTCACGTCAGTTTTTGCAGCATCGACTGAACTTTTGAGTCAAGACCCCTGACGCAGGAGATGCGAGTTAAAGTCATCTAACCCGAGAGCGCTGCGCTCTGAGACGGGGCGTCGTGCTCCAATTGGGCGCTTGCGCTCGTCGTCTGTCGAAGGGCACGAGCTCAAACGAGGCGATTCCGCCCAATCCGACTGGCAGGGGAAGCGCACTTGTTCGTCTGCCGGAGCGACGTTCTTGGCGCAAATCCGGAGACCCAAGGAACCAAAGAAACGAGCAATTAGGGACTGAAGAGAGAACGGAATAATATCAAACAGAACCATTAGTGATACTAACATTATACTGAACCCGGTGAAGGGGATGATACATAAATGATTACTAAAAATAGAAATTACAACAATTATTTTAAAAAAATTAAAAAAGAAAATAATTAACAATGAAAAAACAGCACGTACCTTCTCGTGATATTAATGGCTATGTTCTATTATAATATAACACTTTCTGTCTTAAAGTGCAACAACCATTTGAAAACTTTTTAAACAAAGAATGAAAAATACATATACTTTTTAAATTCACATGCTTCAACGTTTTCTGCTATTGAATTCAGTGTTTTCAAGTTTTACATAAACATACCAACGATGCACGATACGTATTTTAGCCATAAATAAAATTATTTGTTTATATGATCGCGAAAAAAATGACAGCTGTCATTATTACCTGTTATCAGTGCGGCATTACAACAATGAGTTTCAAGCAAAAATGGCAGCTAATTCGTATGGAATACACATTTGTCCGATTAGCATTGTTGAAACCACTAGCAAGAAAAGAGTAGATGAGAAGAATTGTTTTCTGAACGGGTAACTCAATAGAATTTTGTTCTTTAGATCACATCATTTAAATTCGGCCATTAGTAAATGTAATGGAAATCGTTAGATGAATGATCAATGCCGTTTTTAGCATTAGATAGTATTTAATAGTCATGTTTGTTAGATGGATCTAGAAGTGGACAAATGTCTTATTTTCAAAACATTTAAACCTCTTCATTTTTAGTGCGATTATAATTTTCCGTGGCACAAAGTATTACAGACGATCTGGTATCTGGAAAATCACACTTTCACACACTCGTGAAGATTTTATCTCCGACTATGTTATAATTTTATGAATGAGACCCTAAATAATTGTATTCTTTTCGAATATTATATGATGCAAAGATTTCATTTTACCAAAAACATTCATTATTTCTATGTTGTCTACACAAATATTATTCAAAAGAGAATGAGTGCCACACAGTAATACCAATTTTACGTATTACGGCTTTGCGCAATTTGCCATTTTTCACTGTACTAAGACAAGGATGTTTTGGAAGACAAGGAATATTTCATTTCCAGATTTGAATGATAGCCTCCCTGTTTTGTACCTTTTCATATACGAGAAAAACATTAAAAGAAAGAAATAGTCGTATGTGAGGAAAACGTCTATATATATCACATAAAAATATGCAAATTTTACTCATATTTTTTAAAAAATTGTACATGACCTTATTTGAACGTCAGTCTTTGCGGAACATTTAAAAAAAAGAAAAACAATGTGTTTCAAACATTATAATTGTAGGAAGACGCAAAAAATGACGTTTAACAATTTTTGAGAGTGGTTTGAATAAATAGCATTATTTTATGTCATTTTATTGCCCTTAACTTTGAGAAATAACATTTATTTGTAATATAATACTGATAACCATTTGAAATAATTGTTATCAAATATGCTACTTATGCTGTTGTCGTTGGACTGCTGTAATCTTATTTTTGAATCTTGAACTGCTGGATTCGTTATTCGAGATTGAAAAGAAAACACAGTTTTTGTCTGCTCAACCAATGAATATTCCATACTTGTTATTATTGCAATAAAGCACAAGTATTGTGGGAATCTAATTGGAACTGTACTCTTCACATGTATTTTGAAATTTTTATGTTTTCACCCACTTTACGTTTTAGTTTTTAAATTTAAGGTTTGCATTGTAAAGTTATTCTAAAGTATTTTTTTTATGTAAGTGATGTCTATTAATAATTTAAAATAAGAATAGCGTTCAAATTAAGTATGACTTGCCGTACGGCTGGAGAGCCCTCGGATTCTGTAAGAAATTTTCCACATGTGAAAGTGCCATGAACAATCCAGTGTGCAATGTTCGCTTCTGCATTGATAAAGGTTCTCTTTAGGACACATTCGGAGCACCCATGGCTATTGTCTGTGTATATACTGGTCGCTTTAATAAGTGTATAAATTCAGCTACTGTGGGTTCGCTTAGAGTTTCTGGACGATGTTATAACGTTCAGAGACCACTTTCCATATTGCGCACAATGCGTTATTGGCTCCAGTTAACTTCTTGCGTAAAGAAAGTTTTTTCATATTCTTGCATGCTTTTTAATTTGCTTCATTTTAAATGACGTGATTTAAATTATGATCACTCCTAATTTTAATTTGAATATTGAACTCTTTGATTTCTTCGAACGGATATGAATATTATACATTAAAATATCGTTTTGTTTGAGAACTAGTAATTTGCTACTTACGTAAGGAATATATGAACTAATTTGTTTAAAATGTGCCACTTTGATTTACTCGCTCTTCTTCCTACAAAAATATGCAAATCGTATTCTAAACTACTAGCTACGCCCCGCTGTTTAATACTTTTAAGGGAGAAATAACAATGTACATAATTCATTATTGGTGATGGGAATATAAAATATGCAGTATTTTATTAAATCAAGAGTTTTATCGCTTTCTTCTTCTTCTTCTTCTTCTTCTTCTTCTCTTCTCTTTTCTTCTCGTCTTCTTCTCTTTTCTTCTCGTCTTCTTCTCTTTTCTTCTCGTCTTTTTCTTTTTTCTTCTCGTCTTCTTCTTTTTTCTTCTCGTCTTCTTCTTTTTTCTTCTTGTCTTCTTCTTTTTTCTACTCCTCTTCTCTTTTTTCTTCTCCTCCTCTTCTCTTTTTTCTTCTCCTCCTCTTCTCTTTTTTCCTCTCCTCCTCCTCTCTTTTTTCCTCTCCTCCTCCTCCTCCTCCTCCTCCTCTCTTTTTCCCTCTCATCCTCTTCTCTTTTTCCCTCTCCTCTTCTTCTCTTTTTTCTCTCCTCTTCTTCTCTTTTTCTTCTCCTCTTTCTTCTTTTCCTCCTCTTCTCTTTTTTCTTCTCTTCTTTTCTTTTTTCTTCTCTTCTCTTTCTTCTTCTCCTTTTTCTCCTTCTCTCTTTCTTCTTCTTCTTCTTCTTCTTTTTCTTCTTCTCCTTCTTCAGCTTCTATCGAGGAACCTCAATTTTTCCGTTTCAGAGAACATTTTCAAGGATTCGGAAATCGATGTGTGTTTTAATTCGTGTATTATGGATTGGATTTCTGAACATTGTTATATCGGATGGGGATGGTGTTTAAGATGTTAATAAAAGGCGGAAGAGAGCTAGTGAATGTGATGTGATGATGCTGTAGATTCTTTTATGAAATTGTCATAGATGAAAATGCTAGTTTGTCGATGCAGTGGTTTATATTTGGGATATTAGCTACGAAAATGGGCGGAATTTTATTTGTGGTGTTTGTATCTTTACAACTTTTCCTTCTCAGATAGTTAAATCGGTTGTCTTCGAGGCTTAGGATTTTTATAACATAGAACACCGAGCCTGTTTGCCACTGTAATGTTGTAATTTGAATTTATTGGTTGAGACTAATCTCTGCCAATTATAGTAACCGCCATCTTTTCCATGCATCTTCCTATATTTAGGAGGTCACTCACTATCATTGCTTTTTGTAGATTACTCACAAGATACATTATTGGTGATCACCATTATTTGTTGGTATTTGACTGGTCGTGGCGTGGAGTTGTTGGGCTGGAGGTCACTTGCAATGTTCGCATCACTGCTTTATTGGTTCACGGCTGCCAGATGTTGGACGTCCATTCCTTCTTCCATGCATAATGGTTGTTGGTTTGCGGTTTCTTAATCATTAGATAAAAATGTTGTCATTATTATTGATTACCCACAGGGCTTTTCTACACCAAGGTCTTCGGAGATGAACCTTACTACTTGGTTGCTCGGTGCTTACTGATTTATACCTACATGAGAAGTGTTTTGATAAATATTAAGTATCGACTGATTTTGGAATGCAGTTCTGAGTTTAAAAAATAGAAGTAAGCTTTGAAGATTCCACTCTCGTCGAAAAATGTTAACATTACTGTTTTAACAGTAATATTGCATACACTGGTTAGAGATAAAAATAATTAAGATCTCTCTTGAAAAAGTGTTGAAACGTTCGCAAACATATCAAATTGACGTATTGCTTCGACAGTTGACAAACATGTGACTTTTTGATAAACATTACCTTTTCATAAACGCTACTACTTATTTAAACAAATTAAAAGTAAAATTAGTTCACATGTTAAAATTATTTTAGAACTTACAATACATTCAAAATTGTAAAGAAATTCCTCAACGCAATTCCGAAAGGTGTGCCTTGGATACACATGTGGAAGGTGGTGCCGGGTGGTGGGGAAAAGGTGGCCACGGGGAGGAGAGGGAGGGAAAGAGTGGGAGAATCTGGGCGGTGATCGCAAGCTGTCTACACGCCGAAACGGACACGGTAGACCGGAAATGACAGTCGTGGTGCAAGAGCGGATACTGAGTTACTTTAGAACGAAAATGGGGATGAAATGACAAAGAATGACATGGAAGGAGTGTTGAAATCGGAAGCAGCATGACTGGGAAGAAGTACGCCGTGGAAGGTGAATGCTGTGAATGGGGGATGAGGAGGGACGGGAAAATAAATATAAAAATGTATGTGGTGGATAGGGGATGGAGTGAGGTAGAAAAGAAGGGGGAATGTGGAAAGAAAAGGAGGTAAGATGGAAAAGAAATATGGTGAGATTAAAGGAGAGGAGGGTGAAGTGAAAAGGGGATGGAGTAAGGAGGTAAAGGAGGGGGTGAAGTGGAACGTAGAGGGCAGGAGATGGAAACGGGAGTGTGGGATGGAGTAGGGAATGAGGTGGAAAGGCCCTAAGAAGGAGAGGGCAGGCCATGAAGTGGAGAGGGGTTGGAGTATAAAGGGAGTAAGAGAGATAAAATGGATATGGAATGCGGTAAAAAGAGGATGGGGTAAGATATAATTTGAGTAGTAAATTGGAAAGGGGAGAGAGTGAGTTTGAAAGGTGTGGAGTCCGGAAAAGAAGAAAGTGAGGTTGAAAATGGAAGGGGTGAGGTGAAAAGCGTATGAGGTAGAAGGAAGGAGAATAAGGTGGAAAAGGTGGAAAGGATTGGGCATGAGGTGGAAAGCAAACAGGAAGACCTGAAGGTGTGGCGGGAAGGGGGACAGGCAAGGCAAGTGGCGTGGAAGGCAATCGCAACAGTATCGCGCGTTCCAACGCTCGCATCGCAAAGAGCAAGGCATATCGTGTCCAGAGGTATATGAAGCAGGCAGAGAACGATACGGAGGTGCGAGTCGTGGGGGGGGGACAGGCCACCTCCCGCGGGGCTCCTGATGATTCGGCAGCTTCCGCCGCCATGCGATGTTTCAGGGCCTCCTGGGAAATTCCTTTTTTGGCCGCGCCAAGCCGCCGGCGGGCGCATAAAGATTTCAAGGAGCCCATGACTCGGGGATCACCCCGTCAATCAATAGCGCGGTGGAAACGGACCCCGCCCACCCCACCCCCAACCCCTCCCCCGGCGCGGGGGGGGGCGGTGCGTTAATCCAGGCGGCTGCGCGGACGGACGTGCGACCGAAAACGTCCACATGAATTAACCACCGGCTCAGGCTCCGGCGCGTTCGCCCGGACGCCCGGCATCTTGCCACGGCCACCTCGCCGCCCTCGCCGCCTCCGCCTCCACCACCACTCGCGCCGCCGCACTCACCTTCGCCTCCTTCGCCCTCGGTTCCACCGCCCTCAGTCCAACTTCCCCGCTCCAACCGCCTTCACCGCTCCCACTGCTTTCAGCACCCCCTCCACCGCCCTCACTCACTCCGTTTCTCGCCGCCCCCCACCGTCTCTGCCTCCACCATCACTCTCTCCGCGGACTCCTTCACCTCCATCTCTGTCGGTTACACAGCCCTCCAACCACGTCTTCCCGTTCCAACTGCCTTCACCTCTCCCACTGCTGCCATCACCCCCTCCACTGCCCTCACTCTCTCCGCGGATCTCGCCGCCCCCTCACCGTGTCTGCCTCCACCACCATTCCCTCCGCTCACTTCTTCACCTCCAACTCTGTCGTTTCCAGTATCCTCCATCCAATTTTCCCCACTCCAACCGTCTTCACCGCTCCCGCTGCTTCCATTACCCCCTCGGCCTCCGTTAGTCTCTCCACTTCTCTCGCCCCGTCGCCGGCAGTGCCTACACCTCCACTCTCACCGTCGACTTTATCTTCACGACCATTCATGTCGGTTCGTCTGTCTTCCGTCCAAATCTCACTGCTTCAACCGCTTTCATCGTCTCCAAAGCTTCATTCGCGACTCCCGGCGCCCTTTTCTCCGTTGCCCTCGCCCGCACTGCCGCTTCCTCTACTTGCATCATCCTTGCCTTCACCGTCATCATCGCACGAACCATCATCACCGTTAACACTGCTTCCTTCATCTTCACCACCGCCATCATCCTCGCTTCCATCCCCGCCCCTTCCTTCCTGCTCTTCTTCTACCGCTATCGCCATCGCTGCCGCCTCCTTCGTCAACTTCGCCGACTTCATCTCTATCTCCGTTCTTGACGCCTCCGCCGCTCTCCTACCACCTCTCCCCACTTCTACACTTTCACCGCTTTCGCTGCCGCCTTAATCCGAACTTTTATCTAAGCCCCTGCCACGTACTTCGCTGTTGGCGCCCACGGCGCAGCACTCTTGCCGCGCCCTTCCCGCCTCATCTTCACCTCTACCCCAGACGCCGCAGTCATTCCTGTGACCATCCCAGCCGCTGTCCCTTCCTCTGCCAGCCTCTCCTCGGCGCCACACGCCGCCCCATCCTCCTTCGCTTCCGATCTCATCCTCACTTTCATCCCCACACTCTCCCCTTCTTTCTCCGTTGTGGCCTCACCGCTGCTGTCTCCTCGTCTTCATCTCCACCCCACCCCACACCCATGCTCATCCCAGCCGCCCCCGTGCCCTCGCTTCGCCGGCGCCTCCTCCGCCCGTCTGGCGCCACTCTCGTCCACCCCAGTCGTCGCCTTCGTCGCCACCTCCATCGCCACCTCCACCGCCACCTCCATCGCCACCTCCTTCGCCGTTGCCGTCGCCACCGCCAGCTTTCCCTCGGTGCCACACGCCGCCCCATCCACCTTCGCTGCCGATCTCATCCTCACTTCCATTCCTACACTCTCCCCTTCTTTCTCCGATGTCGCTCTCCCCGCGCCCTGTCTCCTGTCTTCACCTCCACCCCACGCCACACACGAGTTCACCCCAGCCGCCGCCGTGCCCTCGCCTTCGCCGGCGCCTCCTCCGCCCGTCTGGCGCCACTCTCGCCCACCCAGCCGCCGCCGCGAATCTCTGCGCCGGAGGCCCCCGAGGAGCCGCGCGGGCATTTTTCTTTCATTTATCTGCTGCCTCCAAGCGGCGCGGCGCCAACACTGCCTTCCCGATGCCACGAGGCCGGTCGGTCAACGACCCCACACGCGCGCCATTTGACCTTAGGTTTTATAATGGTAAAGTTATCATAGGTAATACACAGGTGCTTTGGAAATTGACGATACATCCCCGATCCTCGATATGAGGAGGGGATTTCTGTGAGAAATTCCAAGTCACGAATTTTTATTTAATAGGGCTATTCCACGAGGGAAATTATTTCCAACAGAGTTGCAAATCGCGCCAAATATTGAAAATAACTGAAAGATACGTTAAAATCAAAGAGGATATATTATAGAACATACGCTGTTTATTGGACATCGACATAGCGATCGATGTTTACCGCCTTCTAAGATAGATGAGTGACAGTTTGTGATTGGCTAGTAAGTAGAAGCAGTAAGAAAAATAGGATAAAAAAGCCGTAAAGAGATACACCGCTCTGATTGAGGTATTTTGTATATACACTTAAACACTATTGGTTTTAATTTAGGCAAGTGGAATAGTCTCAATATTCAGTGTATTAAACGCAATGCGATCAGTCCAACCTCCTTTCTGAGCGTAGGTAAGGGAGAAGGACTAAATATTGGAAGTATGTTGATGTTAAAATGGGGTATGTGTTTCAGCACTAAGTGTTTCGTTTGCTTGGTAATGTGTCGATCCTAATAACCGTATTGTCAATAAGCTGTATTATGACAGCTGTAATATAACAGTACAGATGGGATTGTATGTGTGAGAGAATGAAACTACGTAGGTCACAATAATGTAGTGGAAACTCAAATGCGTTACGTGACTCAGAAACCAGCAGGGTTCGTCTCCGCTTTCTCCGATGTAGCTCCAACACCTACCAACACAGAGGTCAGAATACTATTATACAGAATCCTGCAGGATTTTTTCGTTTTTTAACGGCATGGACATCATTAGGATCAACTGCAGAATGTTCACTAGTTTGCTCTAACAGCGTAATTTCGTTCAAACCCATTCTAAAATTATAATCCCATGTCAGCGTGTTGACAAAAAGGTTGAATGTGAACCTTCACAACCCATCAAATGTTTTCTGAGTGAAAGAAGACGGAACCTTTTTTGTCTTTAAGGTACCAATTGCTTCCGGAAATATCTAATGCCTACGTTGATATTTTACTCACAAAATCCAAAGGGCAAAATTTGGAAAAATTATCAATTTTATCTGCATGCTTTTTAATATGCAGTTTACTACATTAAGCTCTTTGCAAAGAGAGTCTGGATGGAAACCTGCTTTTTTTTAATACGCCTGGCCCTTTGCACGTTCTTCGGGATTCACTGCACTTCATTTGGCAAGCACTGTGTTACCCGAAATAGATTTGATCTGATAACAGCAAGTCTACAAAAATATCAGACTAATTGGAAACCTTAATGCTTTTCCAAATCGCCCTGCTCTGAACAAAATGACGGGTGTCTTTGAACGGAGGTGAATTTTCCAATTACCCAACGACATACCGACCATTACAAACCACTTTCAACGAGTGATAATTGCGGAACGTAACTGCAATCGATTAAACCAATCCGTGTTTCACTCTTCGATTGCCCTTGAAATATGTGCTTTGACCGAATAATGATGCCATTAGAAATAGCGCCAGCCACCCTTTCTACGGTCTGATCCAAATGACGAGAAACATCTGCGTGTGACAACAGAAGGCAGCTCTTTCATTGCAGGGAAAATAATTTTCTCTTTTAGAAGGATGTGCGTGGACAGCGTGTTACTCTGTGGGACGGGCAATTTTCTGTCACGGAAAGATTCTCAGCTTTTCATCTGTCAGGAACTGTACGCAGGGCCGGAAGGCGCTGAAAGGCGCAAAGAGCAAAAGTCCTGGAAAGGCTGCGGAAATTGAAGCTCTCGAGGAATGATTGTTTTCACAAGATTTTATTTTTCCTTTTCGCTATTTCGTTATCGTTCGGGATAGTAGGACACCCATTTATCCCTAGTGTTTTTGATTAGGTAGATAGAAAGGCAGAAACTGCAGCAAAGGCAGAAAAGCAGAAACTTTTCTACAGAGCTTTATGTTGCCGGTGGTAGAATACAGAAACATCAAACTATATGCAAGTACAAAAAGAAGTATGTTTTGTCTACCTAGCATACGCAGACGGAATTTAAATACATCTACAAAACTTGTTCCCTACCTAGCATACGCCACCTTTACATACATCTACAAAAGCAGATAGATATATCCTCACGTGTACATAAATAAACTTACGTATACAATCACATACATGCGAACCAACTCTCAAATCGATCCATTCCTAAGCGTATTCGAACAACTAAAGAAAGTAATTTTATCTCTAACCACAATATAATACACAATTTCAATAACTTTCCCATTTTTAACACTCATTAATATGTGTCAATAAATATCAATGTACAAAAAATAACCTAGCAGAAAAGTAATAATAATAATAATAATAATAATAATAATAATAATAATAATGAAGAGGGGGAAACAGAAAAACAAAGCTGTAAAATGTATTTCATGCAGTTAAACTTTAAATACAATAAAAATCATTAAAATGAACGTAATTTTTGTTCGTATTATTTAGCAAGAAATATTGTGTATTTCAAGAAGAAATTACAACCAAATAGATTACTGTCAACCATTAGATCAACATTGAACATAGTGTCTGAATTGTTTTGCAATATGCGTAATAACGAATATAAATATGATCACTGCAAAGATATATTGAATGTTATTACGTGTCCATGTAAACACACTTGTCAGTTATTTTATTTAGAAATCTTAAAAAATGACCACATTCAAGAAACAATATTTTATATTTCACATTTCAATCCCATGTTTGAGATTTTTAACAGTCGGAAGGCTGTTTCTTTATTACACAAACAATAATTCGTATTGTTTATTAACCAATGATTCACCAGATGAATATCTCAAAAAATAAATTTTTATTGTTCAATAACATCAATATAAACGTAATTCATAGCACGAAATGACAAAAAGCGGGGAGTTGGACTAATCTTTTCTCAAACACTCTGGAAGTCCGAATTCTACATGAGAGCCTCGTCAATGTAGTCTTATTTAGTTCTATCTGCGGCTGCAACGACGACACGCTACTTCGCACGTGAGATATGACAGTTTTACCTCAAATATTAACCTCCCCTGGCGTTACTCTTTATGCACTCATAGGATCTACGGTTGAAAGAATATTTCAATAAGCTCTTAACCTAATCTACTAGTAACAGTTGGATCCCCGAATAAAATTCGAATATTGAACTTTCAACATGACCATTTCTACTAAAAAAAACCATGACAGTTTCAGAAATACTATTAAAATGTATTTAATTTATATTTTATTGTGTGTATATATTACTACGAGAATACTTAATTTCTAGTAGAAAGTTTTATTTAAAGCACTTACTAGGCACCTGCTTAGTATGTTTATAGATTAATGCACTCCTGGTAGAATAATCTTTTACCTGTGAATCATATTTCGTGATTTCGGTCCGTTGCGTTGGTGGCATTGGCCCACTGCGTGTCACGCTCCGCCGCGGCGGCAGCGGCGACCGGATTTTCCGACCGGAGGCAGCCCGACAGCCAGATTTCGCGAGGCGACGCGACGCGTGTGGCATGTGGCAAGGGCCGCTAAGCGCCTCCCACTCCTACTCCCGCTCGCCTCGCAGCCGAGCTACAAGGGCCATGGCCTTCCCCTCAAACAGTACTGCATGATCGAATGGTATTTTTAACAAGTGTATTCGCCTAAACCAAGAAACAAAAAATCATGTATATGCAACACAAAAATCATAAATTGCAACAACAATTAGATTTCATTCATTTAATTTACTACTTCTGACGAAAACTAGTTTTCAATGGTCACATTGCCTCTAGAGGAATAGGGACAGATCGAATAGTATTTTAAACAAGTGTATACACTTAAATTAAGAAACATAAAAAATCATGAACATGCAATACAAAAATTATATTGCAACAACAATTAGATTTTTCTTCATTCATTTAATTTACTACTTCTGACAAAAAGTAGTTTTCAATGGTCACATTACCTCTAGAGGCATAGGGGCAGAGGCATATAGGTGCAACTATTCTGTCTCCGGTTGAACATCACAATAAATATCCAAATTACTAGAACAAAACATTCTAGAACCAACTTTGGAAAACATCCTTAATTCAATTTTTGATGGCTTTTTAGGCATATATTACCTGAAGGAAATTTTTCTCTGCAAGACTCCAACATTTCAACTACCGTTAGATATTCTATAACACTGTAGTTTTACAAATATTGTTTCCCATAAAAATCTTACACTTCTCTGATTCTAGCTTTTTTATTTATCTTAGGCCTTCCTTTCTTCTCTTGTAGCTGTCTCGGAATCCCCTTAATAACAAGTAAAAACTATTGTAGTTCATAACAAGTCGGAAGAACTTGGTTGTAGTTGCATCAGTCGCCTATAAATCATGTATATATGTATATATATATATATATATATATATATATATATATATATATATATATATATATATATATATATATTACGACTAAAGTAACCCAGCCATGTAAAATAAAAAATTGAGGGACCTTATTTCTTATAGATTCGTTTCCATTACATTAGATTCTCGAGTGTAGTTTGCTTTCATATTTCTCAATCGGCTGTTTGTATGATGAATTAACTCGTTTAATACATGATCTGAAAATAACAATTTCTATGCATCGAAAATTGATGTGACATCCCTAGCAATTAATTTTACCCCTGATGGTTGAATAACAATGTTTCTTCTCGGCAAGTGGTCGCCTGATTTGGAGCACGATCATTTCATACGATCTGATTATTTCGCTCTACGTACTGTAGTCAAGGATTGAGAGGTTGAGGATTATAGGGTTCTTCAACAGACTCTTCAATTTCACTGTTATGTTTATTATTAATTTATTCGTCTCCATGAGACTCTGTGTATCAAGTACATCAAGAAATTCAGCATTTGATTATCAAATTATTCGTTCAATCACTGCACTATTTGTTATTGTTTCAATTAAAAAATGAAAAGTTGGTAATTTAAAAATTTAAAAAAGATGTAAATAAAAAAAATTGGAACTGAGTAATAACAAACTAAACCTTTTACAACATAAAACAAACTAAACCTTTTACCCACCATTTGTTTGTAATGCTACTAGTTCATTAAGAGTTCGCATGCCCCTGCAGAAGGCAGAAAGGCGGGGAATCACCTCATTTGTCTTTGCCTCTGAATCAATCTTATCGACAACGTGCTTGCGTCTCCGCCGCAGGGTATTTCGAAATTGGGTCGAACAATTTTGGAATAAGGCGTCTGATAGGAGTTATGTGAACGGCTCTTGACCTGCAAACTTTTCAACGTCTTGCTTCCTACCACGCCCTTTCTCCGTCTGGAGACATATCACGCAAGACTCCAGTGGTTTGTTATGAGTTACATTTAGCGTGAAATTGGATCCTAAAGAAGAGCGTAACATATAAAGCACTTTTGCTTCAGGATTGTCTACATAGAAGTACCATGCTCGGATTTGAGCAATACGCGGAACAAGTATTCTGTACACTCAAAAAACAAAGTTTGCGTCCAGAACTTTGTCCTAGAAATATGTACCTTAATATCAATAAAATTTCTTCTAGATATGAGAAAAATGATACAATTTTGTCTTATAAAAATCACCAAATAGGGAGTAAACACGATGGAAGACTTTTATTCGGTGTCTGTTGTATCAAACAAATTAAGAATTATTTTGTTTTGGTCCATGATGGAGGGGTAACAAACTGGATGTTTAACAAACCACAAATTCTAGCACCGGAAAAAATACTAACGTGGGTGGTCGAGGGTGAGACTGACGCAGCGTAATAGTAAAAGAAGCAACGACTTGCTGGCAAATAAATACAGAGATGATCGCGTTACTTCGAAGTCGTACTCCCAACACATTTGTAAGAAACTAGACAAATTTTCAAGGGTATATTATTATTCACACACACACTCACACATACCAACACAAGTCGGAAACTTACTTAGAGAAATATATCTAGAATGCGTTCGGGGAAACCAGGTGGAAAATTTTGATAAATAAAGAGATATTGTCAGGTATCAATGTCTGGTATATTGATACCTGACAATATCTCTATTTATTTATCAAAATAAAAAAGGTATCTACTTCACCAACAATCCAATTAACAGGTGGAAAATAATTACCATGAAATCCTATGAATCCAATATCCCAATGCAACTCCGATAGCCAAACACACACTGATATTAAAGGAAGGATTGAGCGCTGCCTCATGCCCTTTATAACCGACGAAATGTTAATAACAAGTTCAGAAACAGATCAGAGCAGCCAGTCTTCTAACTCACTTCGAAAAGTGCCCAAAAACGCGATTGAACAGATCTAACAAGTTTGCAGCATCCGCCCGTGATCGACCCCGCAATCTGCCAGTTACCGCAGCTTGCGAACACAGCGTTGTTACACTTTCAACTATGCAATAGTATCTACCGTTTTCCTAAAAGAAATTTTATTGAATGTGTTTTAATATATCTTTTAATGTCGGGTCTTCCATTGATGCACTCTACCTCGTAGCGCAGGTGATTTCATTCAAGGATTACCGCAGCCAGGTCAGTGGCTCTGAGAGCACAAAGGTCTCCCTTTACGTCCTGCGCCCTTGTCACTCACCCAAGGGCTCGCGCCGCTATTTTCGCTCGCGCCCTTTCTACGCTGCGATTGGCATGTGCGAACGGCTCCAGGCGCTGGGGGGGAGGGTCCGATCCGCTTGAATGGCATGTGCAGATATAGTTACGCGGGATGCCGCGAATAGCGGCAGGTAAAAATAAGCGCCCTGCTCGCCCCCCCCCCCCCCGCACCCTCATACGGGCCCTGTTCCGCTCCGGGCCAGCCAAGACCTCTCCTCCGTCTCGCCTTCATATTTCTCGTGCTGCCTCACATCTCGGCCTTTCTCCTTGACGGTGGCAAAGTTGCTGGCTGGAGAGCTAGATAGAATGCAGCCGCTTCCTGGAGGCGAATTCTTGCGGCCGGTTGTTCTGATCAGTGGTATTCCGTGGTTGCTGCGATCAATATTCTCGAGCAGTACCCTAACAAGCAGATCATAGCGCGCAGTATTCCTTTTCGTTCTTCACCAGTCTTCTCCGCCTACATGAACACACACACACACACATGACCACAGCATATATAAACCGAGAGACCAGGCGCGAGTTTCGATCTTGTTCCGGTGGGGTAGATGACCCCACAGGGAGAGGCACCTGAAGGGGTAAATTCCCACAAGAAGACGCATAGGTTAGCACAGTCCATTAGGGAACAACACAGCCACCTCCCGACCATGATGTGCACTAAACTCAAGAGAATAATGACCACAACATTTATCACGTCCGAAAATACAAAATTATAAATCTCGTCCCCATCCTGCCAATCCTATCTTCGCGACCCTCAGTCTCACGTCCGAAGTCTTTCCGTCAGCCATCAAGCGGATGTCCCACCTTTCCCACCCTGTTGCAGCTGCTCTGTCCACAGTCCTTGCGACCTGCCGTTGCTTCCCTTCGCCCCATTTCGATAAAGTCCAAAACCAAATCCCTTTACAGTTTTGATGTAATGCTCTCTACATTCCGTCGCGTTCCTCGCATTGTTCTGTCCGGCCCCCGTCCCGTCCAGACCCAGTTAGAACTACGCCCAGTCAGAACTCGCCGTCTCCACGCATTCTTGGCTATCCGGGATGAGCTGCGTCTCGGTCAATTGTACTGACGTTTCGACCATCTTACTGTGGCCTTCTTCAGAGCTATACGTCAGTACATTTGACAGAGACGCTGCTCATCCCGGGTAGCCAAGAATGCATTGACTCCGGCCGTCGAAGCCTACGAACCCATCGCCGTCTCCACGCAACCTTCCATGACAGTCATCGCTTGTTTCGGTTCCGTTCCTCGCGTCTCCCATCAACCTAGCGTCCAGCTCTATTTTCCCCCGTCCCACTCCGCCACGTCAGGCCAAATTCTCGCCACTTCCCGGCCTTCTCCAAATGACCCTCGCCTATTCCCGATCTGTTCTCGTCCCGCTCCCCACACCGCTGCGCCGCGTCCTGGGCTCGATTCTTCCCCTCTTCTGCCCATGTCGAGCTTTCTTCGTCCTTTCACTGGCGGAGAATCTTATCCATGAACCCCTTTGTCAACGCAGCAGCGCCGTGGAGCTTCTCAGAATATAGTATTACAGCTCAAAGAGGCCGTAGCCTCAGGATGATCAGTTTGAAGAACGTACGAGATTATTGATTTTAAAAGAACTCTCATATAACAAACTCATAATGGGAATAATCTTGTGTACACGATGTTAATATTTAACCTAATGTTAAAGAAAGGGGAGTGAAAGGGTTAAAAAGATAAAAATAAATAATGTTAATATTTCATGAATATCTACGCAAGAACAGCGAAAATAATTGGTGTAAATGAAGACCTCACATTTTCTCTTGAGGAGCGATATTAGTTCTTCTAGAAAATGTTTGATGATTTCATCACTACCCCACAATCACAAGGTGAAAATATTCATGCCGTACGCGAAATTCCAACGCACAAAGAGGGAAAAAATTGTCTTCGTCGTTATGTAGGTCGCATTAGAGAACGGAAGGAAAATTGTTAAGAGCGACAGGTTACAAGTCCTGTGCAGAAGCTCTGTCTGCACTCCTGTGAAAGAACTTGTGCATTTCTTGAGCACTTGTGTATTTGGTGTATTTGTGCGCCCATCGTTTTGGTCCAATGTGCGATTCTGAAGTGGATTTGCGTTGGTGCCCTTGGGTACGCTCGTGTGTGTGATGTTGCCGATCTTGTGCCTTTTTGATCTTTTGTGCAGTTGTAAGCTCCTGTGAATGTAATGTGAGTAAAGAAAATAACGTAATGTGAGCTCTAGAACAGATGTGAGCGCATGCACAGTTTTGTGCGCTTGTCACACTTGAGTGAGCTTGTCACACTTGTGAGCGCTTGCCGCACTTGTGTGCGCCTGTACACCTGTGTGCGCCTGTACACTTGTGCGCGCCAGTACACTTATGTGCTCCTGTACACTTGCGTGCGCTTGTACACTTGTGTGCGCATGTACACTTGCGTGCGCCTGTACACTTATGTGCTCCTGTACACTTGCGTGCGCCTGTACACTTGTGTGCGCATGTACACTTGCGTGCGCCTGTACACTTGCGTGCGCTCGTGACCCCTTGCGTGCGCTGGAGCACGTGCGCTGAGCTGCTGAGCTGAGCGCGGGCGCTGCGTGTTGCAGAGAGCGAGCGCGAGTGGGCGGCGGGCGGCGCGGCGGCGGCGGCGCTGGTGGAGCGGCTGGTGCTGCGGCTGGTGAGCGGCGCCGGGGCGCTGGACGCGCGCTTCGCCTGCAAGTTCCTCGCCACCCTCGACTCGCCCACGCACCGCGCGCACGCGCCCGTGAGTCGCAGCTCTCGCTCTACTCAGGCTACGTCTTCTTCATGGTGTTCGTTAGAGCTTCAACGTGTGATCTATCCGATCGGCGTCGGTTCTCTCATCTCTGCCCCAAAGGGCACCACCCCAGTTCGGACGGGCTCCAAGTTCTCGACTTAGGTCCCGATATGAGTGCTAGTGTTATGCAAGGGTGTGTGTGTGTGTGTGTGTGTGTGAGTGAGTGTGTGCGTGCGTGCGTGCGTGTGAAGTGGAAGAAGGGGAGAGGGAGATGGGAGGAAATCTCGAGTTTTTGGTTCTAAAATTCATGATTAACGATTTTTTATCTGTAACTCTGCACACGCGACATAGTTAAGATGTGTTAGCGATGTTTCAAAGATGTTTAAGATTGCTGCAGTTGGGGGAGCTACTCGTAATTTAGTACTCCAACAGCGGGATGGATCAATGGGTAGGCGATTGGGTGGATGGGTTGATGGATGAATGGATGGGTTGATGGATGAATAGATGAGTTGATGGATGGATGGGTTGGATGGATGGGTTGGATGGATGGGTTGGATGGATGGGTTGGATGGATGGGTTGGATGGATGGATTGGATGGATGGATTGGATGGATGGGTTTGATGGATGGGGTGGATGGATGGATGGATGTGTCACCCATAACTGTCAGATGAGAATCTTTTGATCTGAAACTTAATAAATATGATAGATGTAAGATATTCCTGTTCCATTAAGATATTTTAATTTTTGAGGCACTTGATAAGTGTAGGTGAAACCCCCTGGCACTAAAAATGTACTGGAAAATGGCTGAAATGTGTTTGATTTATTATTCGAATATAGATATTATTCAGATTATTAATATGGTATAGTTTCGGTTTTTATTAAAACCTTTGACTGATAGAAAATTGGAAATATATTTTTAGTAAAAAACTGATGGTTTTTGTTTATAATAATGAGTTTGAGCTTCCATCGTTCTTCGAACCAAAGTTCGTGACATTTTCTTTACAAGGTAGTGAAACTCAGGTGTTTTAACGCCTACTATTATTAACTTATTTTATTGTATAAACATTAATTGTTTGAAGATCAAAAAATTAATAGAATGGATACTTATGCCCTGTTGTTTGTTAGTTATTTCATTGAATGAGTCGTATTCGATATTTCCTCGTCAAGAGAACATGTTTGTGTAATATTCTTATTAGTGCAGCAGATATAGCAAGTTTTTTTCAAATTCGAAGAGGCAATGAATATAAAGGCAATACCAGAAATCATCTGGCACACGAGTCCTTTCAAAAAAAACCTAAAATATGTCCCAACTTTCCAAGTATTTTCAACAACATTGATTCTTGCGGTTAGTATATTTTCTGCTTAGTTTCAATTGTAGATCTTAAATGAGGCCTCTCAATTTGTTTTGAAATGTGAGTAACTCTTGAGTTAGAACATTAAGAAAAAGAATAGTTTCGGTGCATTGTCACTAATTTTTCGAGTTCATGTATGTACGTAAGCTTCCGCGGCTCGAATCCATGAATTCTCGGCTATCCGGGAGACGCCGCGTCGTTGGCTGGGGTGCCCCAGCCAACGACGCGGCGTCTCCCGGATAGCCGACAATTCATCGAGTTCATGTAGTCTCGATTATACGTAACACGAGGTTCTATGTTGTAAAAAGTAACAATTTAATCTGACATTTACATGTGAATTCTAGATACCTCGCATTTTGTGTTATATTATTAATTATATATTATAATTTTATTCTGCAGCTTATCTGTAATCGTGTAAATATATTTTCAAAAATCGTAAGTCTGACTAATTAGGAATCTTCACTTTCATAACAGAAACATCTTTCCTGCTTATACTGTATCCCATGTTGAGTTTTAGGTAGAATTGTAACGGGGCCAATAATATGATTAAAAATCCAAGGAGTCATTTATGGAGTCAAAAACAATTGGGGAGTTTTAGCACATTTTAACGGTTTTACCTCGTGCCCTACGAGTAACGTGACTGACTTTAGAAGTGTTAGGACGAAACTTAGGCTTATGCACTATATATACTACTTCATAGTAGTATACATACTACTGCATAGCGCAGGGAAGGTTCATCTTCTGACAATCAAAGCAAAATAGTTGCAATGTCTGTTTAGAGGCAGCGTGAGTGATAATATTTTTCGAAAATAAAATATATGGGCATGAAAACAGTCAAATTATTAGGTTAAATTAATATTTTTTGATCATGTTCGTGGCTTCTTCTGAAGGGATTAATCTAAGGGAGCAATGGGATTACAAACTACCGCTCCTTAATTAGAAAACGCTTATTTGTACGTATGGTGTGCCCCAGCTGTAATCTCTCTTCATTCTCATTTTATGAGATCCTACACCCACCAGATCGAAATTTCCAAACGTGCCAACACTTGTGACGTTGGTCGAGGCAGCCTTCGGGCGCTGCTTGTGCGGCGGGGGCGGTGTGCGCCGTGACAGCGCTGCAGGGCGGGGAGTGTCGCGTTCAGTCGATGGGCGATGCGGTTCGGCGCCGCCTCGCGCCTCCGCGCGAAGCGCTGGCGTCAACCGCCGCGGGGCGTCACGTGGCTCGTGCATCGCCGGCAGTCGCCCGCGGCCCCACGTCCGTCATGCGGGCGACGGCCCCGAGATAAAAGTGACGCCCCGGGCACTGGAATTTCGTCGCCCGATTTGTCCCGTCAATAGCCAGGCTTCAGTGGAGCACTTCGCGGGAGGGAATTTCGCGGGTTTAACCATTATCGAGCGCGATATTTGTTAGCATGAAATGTAAATGAAAGAAAATATTTCCCTGGGGAATAAATAAATATTAACCACATAGAAAATTGAAATAATTATTATTTTTCTATTTAACGAGTTTTTAAGCTATTCTTTGGCCATGACACTAGTTCATGAATGGAATATTTGAAGAAGAATGTATGTGCATTAATAAACGTATATGTAAGTACATGGAAGTTTACTGTGCTTCAAACTGGGCTTTGGCAAAATTGAAAAAAATGTGAAGAATTAGTTTATTAGTATTTTTTATTAACGTCTTCAATGTGACACATAATGTATTACCAGTATCTGCTACTACATGACCCTATTTTATAAGCGTTACCTGAATCTCATTTAGAATCCGGGATAGATAAAATATTTTTGCTATAAGGATTTTACTGAAGTATTATATTACTATATAGATTTATTTTATGATTGATTTGAGCAATGATTAAAATTAAGCAAGAGTGTTTGAAGCTCAGTGTTTGAAGCTCAGTGTTTGAAGCTCAGTGTTTGAAGCTCAGTGTTTGATGCTCGAGTGTTCGAAGCTCGAGTGTTCGAAGCTCGAGTGTTCGAAGCTCGAGTGTTCGAAGCTGCGATGGTGTGTTGCAGGGCGGTGGAGCGCGGCTGCAGTACCTGGTGCGGCTGGACGCGCTGTCGGAGCCCGCGCTCTACCCGGAGG
>BOPP01000249.1:206903-221254 GCA_017312745.1 Gryllus bimaculatus
CCGACGGCGACGGGGCTGGAGGAGGCGGGGGCGGGGGCGAGGGGGAGGCGAGGGGCGTGTGGGTGCGCGTGGAGGAGGCGGAGGCGGCGCGGGAGATGCGCTGCGCAGGGCTTCGCGCGCGCGCGCCTGCAGTCCCCGCGCGGCGCAAGTGGCGCCCGAGTTCCTCAGCCCGCAGGGACACCTCGCAGGTCAGCCACTACACGCTCACTCACTCACCCACTCGTTAAGATAGGATGCTCTTTACTCGTACATTAATAATACCTTGTTTGAGACCAATAGAGTCCCAAAAAAGAATAACCGATGTAAGAAGATGAGAGATGTTTATATATTTTTGAATAATAAAGTCCGACGCTGGTACATTCTGTTGTTGATAATAGTTCTTTTAATACCATCGTTGATAATCCTCGTCACAATTGGTTACCAGGGCTTATTAATAATTGAAAATTTTTACTATCAAAACGAGTAAAGTGTTAGAAAATAAATAGATTTTGAATACTTAACATTTGTATGAGTTACTATTATTGAAATTAGAGTTTAAAAGCACATCGGCCTTATTGATAAAATATTTCTTGACTGCATCATTGCTTATCTGTCATTATCAGAACATCAGTTTCATTCAAACATTAATAACATAGACTTTAAAGCTACAGAGGATTAATTACAAAATGTTTGCTTTGCAGAAAACCTCCTGTTACTGTGTCTCTGAAGGAAATGTTATAACTTCTTGGAGGTATGATAGCTTTCTCGCAATGAACATGAAGGTAAGAAAAGTTTCTTGATACAATAATGTGACACGATATCCTAATTAACAGGCAATTTCACCGACACTGGTGCGTCCGCAAATTACGATGATGCAGCAATCAAGTATTTATCTTCTTCACACGAACAGTACATGTTATATAATGCAATTGTTAATTACAATTGGTCGCCCGTAATACAGTTCGCCTAGATACTAATACGTATCTATCGGGAGGCGGCGGGGAAATATCATACGTAACACCGTTAATAAAAAATTTCATTATTACAATGTACTACCAAAAAAGCGATAATTTTCGCCACCTACAACTGGCCCTAGAACTTAGTGTTTTCAGTGCTCTTATTCTGATGTCATCTGTACTTCAGTTTCCATGGTATCGCTTCCACATTCGCATTAGGTAATCGAGTGCAGTTCCCCGGAGCTCGGAACACGATGTCGTTAGCGCCCCTCTCGTGGCTCCTACGAATTGACCATCTTCACGCTTCCTTTCGACGAACCGAATCCCGCAGTGTCGGTAAGATATACCACGTGCACGTGCACAGCGCGTCTGAGCGTCTGTGGGGGTTCCCAGCACACACTCAACTTGCGTATGTGCTCGCTGGTTGTGGGCTCAGATTGCTGCAGAAATCCAACACTCCTGGGGTGTAAGCGTGCAGACCGCCGAAGAAATCGTGGGTGTGTCACGGCAGCCACCGGACGGGCGTGAGGTGGAGGTGAAAAGTAGACGCCCGGCCCGCCGGCCCTGTGAGTGCCGCGTGCCTTGTAGTGAAGACGTGTGCCGGGAAGAATGTGGACCACTCGGTGGGCGCGGCCCACCGCGGAGGCGTGTCTTGCGGCTCACCCCCCGGGGCTCGCCAGCAATGAGAATACCCAAGTTGCGGCGTGGGGGCGATGCAGAGCGCGTCGCTTGTAGTGTGCAGGACAGGGCCGGTGGCTGCGTTGTTGAGGGTCTGTGCGTTGTGTGAGCCAAATAAGTCAAGGTTTGGAGTTGGAGCGAGAGCGAACGCGCAATTTCGAAAAAGTCTCGCTCGTACGATGTGTAAGGTGCAGTCTGTCGCCAATACCACCGAAATCGGTATGGAAGACGATGTTACGGAAGTGTGTGTCTGGGGTTGTTTTAGACACGGCTTTGCAAAAAACTCTTGTTGGTCCTTCTAAGACCCTTTTTGTTAAATTAGTTAAAGAGGGCTCTTTACCTGCTTCGAGACAAGGAGTCTACGAGCCCATATTGACTAATAAGAAGAACAGTGTATATAAGCATGTCTGTAGTGCCCTAATTTGATCACAGGTAAGTGGAAGAAGAGACCGCTTAGGGTGCGTGTGGTGTGGTGCAGCCCACCTAGCGTGCGTGCACAGCGTTGTTGAAAAGTTGTTTACGTGATCCATATGAACCTGCGTAGTGGCGTTGACGCACACAGTTAGTTGCAAAGGCACAATTAGGCGGTATTGACAACACGACGCAGTTAAGTGTGTGGTTGCGGTTCAGGACAAGGTGGTTGAGTGCTTGTTGAGTAATGTAAGTAGATAGAGTGTGTGCTGGTTCATAAGTGATACAAGAGTTTGTTGCATCTTTTGATAAGTAGAGTCGGACGAATTATGACTTTGAATGAGTGTGCAGTGGAATATAATATAGTGGTTTTTGTGATGTGTGTGTCTCGTGTTGATGTGCGTGCTTGTTGTGTGCAGTGGACCCAAGGTATTGAAGTGTCCGTGTTGAGATGTCCGTCACCTTGAGTCGGTGACCAATGGAACCTAGCTTGATGTTAGCGGTGTTTCGACACTGATGGGGCCTTTGTACAAGGTTGAAAATACCAAAACCCTGCACTAGGTTTAGCGTTTTTTCTTAAATAGAATAACATTGAAACTGTTTTTTTGGACATTAAGGCCACTATAAAAAATGCAATAGCCTGATCCCAGTGTGGTGCTGAGGAGACAAAAGGGGGTGATATTCGTGGACAATGCTATGCATGTTGTGCGCCGACGGACCCGAAAAGTAGGTGAGTGAGATGCGTGGGTACAGTTAGTGTGTGCTCTGCTGTTTGTGGGTGCATTGAAATCTCTAAATGGGAAAGTAGAGAGAGAGAACTCGAGTAAAGATTGCATCTTTCATAAGAAAGAAGTTAAACATTTCCAGTCAGAATAACCGATGTGTGTTGGTGTGTGCAATTGCAATTAGCTGGTAGCATGTCGTGAGTGATTAAATGATTTTGTGTGGTTGCGCGTGTCTCACAACCAAGGTGTGTGAGGAGAGACGTAAGTTTTGAGAGCCAGTAGCTTACGATAGTAGCTAGGGTGACAAGGTTTTGGAGCGGTGTTGAGTTGTGTGCTTGTGTGACAGGGGACTAGGCGTAGGAGCGTGTTGAGTTGTGTGCAGGGACAAGGTGGTGGAAGCGGTTCGTGCGAGCTGGCTGGCGCAGGCGGCGGCGCGCGCGCCCCCACGCCGCCCCGAGTCCTCGCCGGACCGCAGTAGATGATACCTCCCGGAGTATCTCGCTACACTTACACTCGTGACATGAGCTCCGGGCGAATGTTGGGCAGTGCGACCGCACGTGGATGAGCGTCAGCATGCAGTGACAGCATGAATCTGTACTGGGTCTTTCTCAAACCAAACTCGTGTGACTTCAGGCTAGTCTTCATACTACGTTCCCTTGTGAGCTCTCTCTTCTCTCGCTCGGTAAACCGTCCACTCACCGACGATCGGTGGTAGGTGTGGAGAGAAGTGGAGAGAGCCGGGAGTTTAACCTGTCAAGTCGCATGCTACGACATTGAACCGCCTAGAGTACAGATGTTGTGAGATACACGATAATAAAAATTGAAAGCACTTATCATCGCTACCACTGCGTAGAATATAACGAGTTGTCTCTCGTCGGCGAACAATTAAATTTGTATCGTCACCTGAATGCTTCTCCCTACTCACTGTAACCGAGGCTACTCTAAAGGTTTGGCGAAGTGTCCCACGATGAATGCAGTAGGTAATTCGACTCAATAGCTACATCATATCCACTGAGGTCTGCTCTGCAGGCCCGTGCGAGCGTTTATCGTTAGAGCCAGATCTCGCTATAGTCCGGCGTCATAGCTCTTGGATTTGGGACTTTTACCTTGGTTTCCCCGATCAACACTTGCAAAATTGCCGAGAAATACACCAAGAACCTGATCAAGCCAGAGCGACCGCACGCATGCTCCTCTGTACAGATATTTCAAAATAGACCTTCTGCTTCCTAGCTATAGTTTTTATCCTCACCTGTAATTACTCTCACTCACTTCAACGCTCGACCTGCTAGGCCAGATCTCCAATTTCGTATGGTAGCTTACTCACAGATGTCGTTCGACCTCGTCCCAGGCTGCCTCCTATGCCTATACTACTCCCGCAAAGCGCACCATGCTCGCTTATACATCCGAGTGCTGGCCATCAGACGACATACCAGCCCTGAGAGACCACGGACAAGAACGGTTGAAATTCGCAACACAGCCTTCGACGCGGCGTCACCCGGACAGCCAAGATTCACATATTAAGTATAGTGTTTCTCAGCTTTTAAAAATGACGTTCTTCTGCTCACGCTCTTCCAGTCTCTATCAGACACCAGAACTACCATGCGACTGCAAGTGACTACGCCTTTCGTAATTAAATGCTTCTCCAGACTCCCTTTTCTCTCAAGAGTTTTCTGAGGATAAAGGGAAACCACTCCCCTTTTTGTTTGAGAATTCCTCTTACCACTATGAGCAGTTGACACTTCACAAGTGTTATCTCGGCAACGGTACATTTCATCAATAACACAGTTTCAACGCGCCTAATACCGTCCGCTCAAGCCCTCTCATTCTCAATATATTCTTGCTCAATCTTACAAGCGTAGCCTTGCAAGACTGGCACGGAATTAGCGAAAATACTAGAAATAAAGCAGAGGCGTGACCTCATTGATAGCGCCAGATGTGGCCCACACGTCTTATGATAACTCTCTATCGTAGAGAGTGTCCTCACCACCAAGCTTACTATATTATGTCCTCCATCTGCAGTAATCCAATTTGATTTTTTCATTGATTATGATGATTTATTCTTTTCCCTGTAGGTATAATGTTCCTGCAAGTCATAGTATTGCCATTAATGATATTATTAGTGTTAGATGAACTAGCGCACTGGCTGTTTCTCCTATTGTATCTCCTCTCCGGACGTCAGGAACATCAATACCAAAATAAGTTATTCCCCCCTCACTTGACTATTAAAAACTCCGCGTATATTTAATTCTAGAGTAAAAAATTTAAATAAATGTCACACATCAAACTTTATTTTGAATAACGTTAAAATCGACCCTTTTTTGCCAATGAAAATTGCGTGGTAAATCTCATTTAACTAATTACACGTGATTTTGCCTCTTTGCTAGAACACTCATCTGCTAAGTGTTTGCAGTTATATTGTCCCTCCCTACATGCTGCAAAAGATTAATTAAAAAAGTAATCCAAAAGTTGTTTCCAAAGCCCGTTTTACACGGTCATTTTTTTCAACATTTTCCGACGGAAGGGTACGTTGCTTTTTTAGGGCCGAGTTACGCTTTTAGCATCATAAGATGGATGACTAGGATCCAGCGTTATTACACATGTTTCATTTTTCGTGTCTTTGCACGTAATCACGATAGTAAAGATACTTCTGCTGAACACCGCAAAAGAGCGAAGAGCATCATAAAGAGTTGTTACGTCAGTCCGATTACGCGGTTAAAAAATTTAGTTCAGGTATTTCAGAAACCTGAGCATGGAACAAGGAGCTTTCAGACAATGTCGTACATGATCTACATTTATATCAGACCTAATCAGCTTCACATTACAATTCAACGCATTAGAGACGCCCTTCGAAACTGATTACAAAGGAACAAAATCCACGTCCACACGCATAGAAAGCAGAGACCAGGTCCCAAAAAGTTGGCGCAGAAGCGTAGCTATGTATGTTAAACTCGGTGATAAAATCTGTAACTACCGAGAGAAATGTGCGCATGTGGCGTTTCAGTTGTTTGTGTACAAAATTAAAATCCCAAACATTGGGCGCGGGAGATGCGCTGCCGCAGGGCTTCGCGCGCGCGCGCCTGCAGGGCCCCGGCGCGGCGCAGTGGGCCGAGTTCCTCAGCCCGCAGGGACACCTCCGCAGGTCAGCCACTACACGCTCACTCACTCACCCACTCGTAAGATAGGATGGCTCTTTACTGTACATTAATACAAAATACTGTTTGAGACCAATAGTTCAAAAAAGAATAACAGAAATGTTAAGAAGATGAGAGATGTTTATATATTTTAATAATAAGTCGACGCTGTACATTTCGTTGTTGCATAATGTTTTGTTAATACCATCGTGATAATCCTCGTCACAATGTACCAGCATTATTAATAATGAAAATTTTACTATCAAAACGATAAAGGTTAGAAAATAAATAGATTTGAATACTTAACATTTGTATGTACTATTTAGTGAAATTAGAGTTTAAAGCACATCGCCTTATTGATAAAATATTCTTGACTGCATCAATTGTTATCGTCATTATCAGAACATCAGTTTCATTCAACATTAATAACTTAGACTTAAACTACAGAGTATTAATACAAAATGTTTGCTTTGCCAGAAACCTCCTGTACTGTGTCTCTGAATAAATGTTACTAACTTCTTGGAGGTATGATAGCTTTCTCGCAATGAACATGAGGTAGAAAGTTTCTGATAACGAATATGTGACACGTATCCCTAATTAACAGGCAATTCACGTAGCACTGGTGGTCCGCAAATTACGATGTGCAGCAATCAAAGATATTTATCTTCTCACACGAACAGTACATGTTATATAATGCAATGTAATACAATTGGTTCTCCGTAATACAGTTCCGCTAGATACTAATACAGTATCTAGCGGAAATATCATACGTAACACCGTTATATAAAATTTCATATTACAATTTACTACCAAAAAGGGATAATTTTCTGCCACCTACAACTGCCCTAGAACTTAGTATCATTTATTCTGAGTCATCTGTATAGTTCTATGTATCCTTCCAATGCATAAAATCGAGGAGATCGGTCAACACGAGCGTTGCTCGCCACTCTGCTCCCCTACTGAATTTGACCCGATCTTCACGCTTCCTTTCGACGAACGAATCCGCAGTTGTAGTTTACGCGCACGTGCACAGTGTGTCTTGTGGAGTTCCCGAACACACACTGCGTATGCGTTTGTTGGCTAATGCTGCGGAATCACTCGTGGGGTGTAAGCGTGCAGAGCGAAGGATGTGTGCAGACACAAGGCTAGGTGGTGGAGCGTGCTGAGGTGCGTGCTTGTGTGTGCATGGACACGGTGGTGCAGCGTGTTGAGGCGTGTGCTTGTGTGTGCATGGACAAGGTGGTGCAGCGTGTGCTGGTGTGTGCAGGGACAGGGGGGTGGGGCGTGTTGAGGTGTGTGCTTGTGTGAGCAAAGACAAGGTGGTGGAGCGTGTTGAAGTGTGTAGTTGAGGGTGCATGCACAAGGTGTTGGAGCGTGTTGAGGTGTGTGCTGGTGTGAGCAGGGACTAGGCGGTAGAGCGTGTTGAGCTTGTGTGTGCAGGGACAAGGTGGTGGAGAGCGTGTTGAGGTGCGTGCTTGTGTGTGCAGGCACTAGCTGGTGCAGCGTGTTGAAGTGTGTGGTTGGCGTGTTCAGGCACTAGCTGGTGCAGCGAGTTGAAGTGTGTGGTTGGCGTGTTCAGGGACAAGGTGGTGGTGCTTGTTGAGGTGTGTGGTTGCTGTGTGTAGGGACAAGGTGTTGCAGCGTGTAGAGGTGCGTGCTTGTGTGCAGGGAAAAAGTGGTGGAGCGTGTTGAGGTGCGTGCTTGTGTGTGCAGGGACAAGGTATTGGAGCGTGTTGAGATGCGTGCTTGTGTGTGCAGGGACTAGCTGATGTAGCGTGTTCAGGTGTCTGCCGGTGTGTGCAGGAACAAGGTATTGGAGCATGTTGAGTTGTGTGCAGGGACAAAGTGGTGGAGCGTGTTAAGGTGCGTGTTTGTGTGTGCATAAACATGGGGGTGGAGCGTGTTGAGGTGTGTGATTGGTGTGTGCAGGCACTAGCTGGTGCAGCGTGTTGAAGTGTGTGGTTGGCGTGTTCACGGCCAAGGTGTTGGAGCGTGTTGAGGTGCGTGCTTACGTGTGCAGGAACAAGGTTTTGGAGCGTGTTGAGTTGTGTGCTTGTGTGAGCAGGGACTAGGCGGTAGAGCGTGTTGAGTTGTGTGCAGGGACAAGGTGGTGGAGCGGTTCGTGGAGCTGCTGGCGCAGGCGGCGGCGCGCGCGCCCCACGCCGGCCCCGCCTCGCCGGACCGCGTGGACGAGTCGCGCCTGTGCGGCTGCCCGGGGAAGGTGGTGGACGCCGGCGTCCTGCAGCGCCTGCTGCGCCTCCCGCCCGACCAGCAGCTCTACTACGGCGCCGGTGAGCTCTCTCCCGCGGCGTCCCGCAGCGGAGTTATAGGAAGGAGGAGCCCGTAACCTGTAATGTCGCATGCTACACATCTGAACCCCTAGGGTTGTTGAGAAAATAACAACCACCGGAGAAGGTTCAGGGCATTAATTTATGTCACCTGAAGTGCTTCTCACTCGGAGGTCCTAGGTTTGGAGTTCCACGATGATGCAGGTTTCGACAATAGCTACATAGCTTGGTCGAATTCAGCCGCTGTTTAGAAGAGAATTCTAGCGGCGTCAGCTCTGATTGGGACTTTTACGTGGTTTCCCCGATCAACCACTGGCAAATGCCGAGAAATACACCAAGAACCACAGCCAGAGACCGCACGCAATCTTTCCTTCCTCTTCCTTGTCTTATCCTCACCCCTTAATTACTCTCACTCACTCACTCACTCACTCTAATCCAATGTCTGGTGTATATGCATGTCGTTCCGATTGGCCAGCTGCTCCAGCCAATAGTACTCGGCCCAGACATGCATATACATCCGAGTGCTGGCCATCACGACGCATACCAGCCCTGAGGAAGACCACGACAAGACGGTTGAAATGTCGGCAACACAGCCTTCGACGCGGCGTCACCCGGACAGCCAAGATCACATATTAATATAGTGTTTCATTTTAAAAATGAGTTTTTCTTTATTTTTACGCAAAGCAGTATGCAAGACTACGCCTTTGTAATAATGCTTGCTCCAGATCCCCTTTTCAATCTAGG
Source organism: Gryllus bimaculatus (assembly GCA_017312745.1). NCBI lineage: Eukaryota > Metazoa > Arthropoda > Insecta > Orthoptera > Gryllidae > Gryllus > Gryllus bimaculatus. The sequence goes on from BOPP01000249.1 coordinate 215,816, forward strand.
GATAAGGAAACCACTCCCCTTTTGTTTAGAATTCCTCTTACCATATGAGATTGGTTGTTCACAAGTTGTAGTCGGCAAGGTACATTTCAAATAACACATTTCAACGCCTAATACGGTCCGCAAGCCCTCATTCTCAATATATTCTTGCTCAATCTTACAAGCGTAGCTTGCAGATGGCACGGAATTAGCGAAATACTAGAAATAAAGAGAGGCGTGACCTCATCTTGATAGCGCCAGATGTGGCCCACACGTCTTATTGATAACGTCTCTATCTAGAGAGTGTCCTCACCACAAGCTTATATATTAGTCCTCATCTGAGTAATCAATTTGATTTTTTCATTGATTATTGATGATTTATTGCTTTCCTGTAGGTATATGTTCCTGCAAGTCATAGTATTGCATTAATGTATTATTAGTGTTAGATGAATAGCGCATGGCTGTTTCTCCTATTTATCTCCTCCTGACGTCAGAAATCAATACAAAATAATTTTCCCCCCTCACGTTACTATTAAAAACCGTATATTTAATTCTAGAGTAAAAATTTAAATAAATGTCACACACAAACTTATTTTGAGATAACGGTTAAAGATACCTTTTTGCCAATGAAAATGTGGTGGAAATCTCATTTAGCTAATTTACACGTATGATATTTGCCTCGGTTTGCTAGAACACTCATCTGCTAAAGGTGTTTGAGTTATTTGCCTCCCTACATGCTGCAAGAGTTAAGTAAAAAAGTATATCAAAGTTGTTAAGCCCGTTTTACACGGTCATTTTTTCAACATTTTCCGTACGGAAGGTACGTCCTTTTTTGGGCGGTACAGTTTTAGCATCATAAATGGATGGACTAGATCCAGCGTTTTACACTGTCATTTCGTGTTTTGCACGTAATCACGATGCAAAGATTTTCTCTGAACACCGCAAAAGAGCTGAAGATCAAAGAGTTGTACGTGTCGTATACGGTAAAAAATTTAGTTAGGTTATTTCAGAACTGAGCATGGAACAAGGTGACTTCAGTACATTGTACATGATTCATTTATATCAACCTAATCACTTCACATTACAATTCAACGCATTAGAACGCCCTCGAAACTGTACAAAGGAACAAATCACGTCACACGCATAGAAAGCAGAGACAGTCCCAAAATGGCAGCAGAAGCGTAGTAGTTAAACTGGATAAAATCTGTAGAGAGAAATGCATGCGTCAGTTTTGTGTACAAATTAAATCCAACATGGTCCGTCAGTATGCTGCACTGTGACGGAGGTAAAGGCTTGGGTTCACGTAAAATGTTATGAAAGTTTTAGATTTCGGAAAAGTCACTCTTTGGTAAGTGCATTATTAAATCGGGAGTGTTAAGTTTGGAATTTGGGCAAAGGAGAATATGGTAACTGGAACGCGTATGAAAATGGATGCATGCATTAGCAGCGGTCGGGGACGGGACATTATGGGGTCCTGTGCATCAACAAGCAGGGAGGGGACGCGATTTTATCAAAACCAAATTATAACAAGGCCACGATTTTTTATTAAGGTTAAGAGTCATCATGTCCATAAAAACAATTTCTTTACTTAAAGGGAGTGCACTCGTATGAATGGACTGTAAATTAAATATATATGAGTATGTGAATGATTATTTTTTGTCAAGGCACGTTGTTTTTATCTTAAAAGGGTTTATATATATATATATATATATATATATATATATATATATATATATTGTGACAATCAAATTTTTCCTTGCAAAATAAAAAATATTTCTGTATGACAATTGATTTCAACTGCCATGGGGTATGATTTGACTGGAGAACAAAAGTATTACAAATGTGACTGCCGAGGGCTGCAAGTGCTGCGCTGTTGGCTGTCGCAGCGGAGGGCGAGCGCTGCCGCTTCCCGGAGCCGCGCGACTTCCGCGTGGCCATCGTGGAAGGCGCGCCGGCCGTGCGCCTGCGCGTGGGCTTCCTGGGCGGCGAGGGCGGCGCGGGCGCGGGCGGCGGCGGGCGGCGCGACGCCGAGGTGCGCCTGGTGCTGGCGCTGGGCGTGGCCGCTTGGCCCCGGCACGCCGACTTCCCCGCGCGCGCCCCGCTCGCGCACCCCGACTGCCTGCTCTACCACCAGGCCGCGCAGACGGTCAGTGCACTGCTCCCTCTACTCTCTCTCTCTCTCTCTCTCTCTCTCTCTCTCTCTCTCTCTCTCGTGTAAGAACGCTAACTGCTTTGCTTCGTAAGGGAGAGGTAGAAAGGTACACTTGTGTGATTCGTTGTGTAGACACAGATCAGCCAGGGTTCAGCGAGGTCAACAGATTCTTATTTTCTTCTGTGCCTTCTTCATATTCTTTCTGTTCTAATTCCCCTTTTTCTTGTTCTTGTTCTTCTTCTCTTTTCATCTCTTTCTTATTCCTCTTACTCTTCTTTTTCTTCCCATTCTTATTCTATTCCTTCTCTCTGATTATCCTTCATATCTTCCCTCTCCTTCACTTTTTTTTGTTCTTTCCTTTCCTCCTTTTTACTTCTCTTATTATTTCTGTTTCCTTTTCTTCTTCTCTTAACTTCCGTTAGTTTTATTTCTTCTATCTTTCTTTTCTTATTACTTCTCCTTCTTCTTCCTCTTTTTCTTCTGCTTCTTTTCCTCCTCCTGCTCCTCCTTCTCCTAAGCTAATGTTAATGTAACATCATGATGGTACAAGTGGCTCGAATGTGAAACGGGTTGTCATTCAGGGTGACACGACTCAAAGTGCTAAAATTATACTGATTCTATATTTTCATGTTACGTTTTCACAAAAAATTCACCTTCGAACCAATTTAAATATAAAACACTAAATTTAACAGATATGTCATACTTATATCAAAGACATCAAGCAAATACATAGAATCATCATAGTGGAGTACACCAATACGGATACATTATCGTCTTCTACAGAGGCAATGCGTTGATTCACACGATTGCATAACATAGTATGCGTGGAGATAATTGCCCTTGGGTTGTGTGAGGCTAGACGTCGCTATTTATGTATTATTTCACGACAAATTAGTTTTGTTTTCGGTCACACTAAATAGCAGTTTTTAACAGTTTCGGTTTGATGCCTTGAACGTAAGAGTAACTTGTGGCTCGCCTCAATATAGCGGATCGATATGATTGAACCCGGGTTCGATCCCCGGTCAATCCAAGTGCTATTTGTGTAGACACGTGGTAGGTTTTCTTTTTCTTCCGTTTCCCCTACCTCTCTCGCCGCCATCCATCAACATTTACTTCACCATCATTGCTGCTGTTATATACTGTTATTATATAGTTGCTCATGGGTCTAAATGAAGGGTTCCTAAATCTCAATAAATAATAGACACAAACATACACATAATGCACATAAATGGATAAATGGCGACTGTGTGCGCAGGGCTTCTACCTGGTGCCCGGGGCGCCGCACCCGGCGGTGCGCTGCGACGAGCGGGCGACGGCGTGGGCGGTGTGGGCGCCGGCGGCCGAGCTCGCCCTCCTCACGCACTACTCGCCCGCCAGCACGCCCATGCGCGCGCTCGCCGCCGCCGAGGCCGTGCTGCTCACGCTGCGCGCGCCCGCGCACGCCCCGCAGGTAACGCCCGCTTCTCGCCCCTAGGGTGTCGCCCACCACACTCCCTTAGGGTAACGCTCACTACACTCTTTTAGGGTAACGCCCACTACAGCCATTAGGGTAAACCCCCTTGCAACCATTACGTTAACGCCCACTACACTCCCTTAAGGTAACGCCCACTTCTCTCCCTTAGGGTGACGCCCACTACACTCCCTCAGGGTAACGCTCACTACACTCCCTTAGGGCGACGCCCACTTCTCTCCATTAGGGTGACGCCCACTACATCCATTAGAATATCACTCATTGCAGCCCTTTGAGTAACACCCACTGAAATCCTTAGGTTAACGCCCAGTGCAGCCATTGGGAAGACGCACACTACACTCCCTTGGAGTAACGCCCACTGCAGTCCATAGGATAACGCCCACGGTGGCCCTTAGAGTAACGCCCACTGCGGCCCTTACGGTAGCGCTTACTGCATCCCTTTGGGTAATGCCCACTGCAGCCTTTAGGGTAACTCCCACCACAGCCCTTAGGAGAACGTCCAGCTTAGGGCAAGCGTAAGACATTATTTTTATTTAAATACGCACTCAACTGCTGTTTGCGAAATAAGTATACAAACACATTATTATGAGATTTGAAAATTATCAAACGGGGTAATTAAATGGAGTATTTGTAAACGAATCGGGTTTTGCATTGAATAGAATTGTGTATTGTAATAAGGTATTGGGATATGAAAATCGTACGTTATGTCCGCTTCTAAAATGGCAATGGACTATAAACTTGTTTAAATTTTACTGGACATCCTTCGAAAGGTCTGAGAATGATGTTGATATGATAGAGGGTCAAAAAATGTTTGAAAACTATTGTAATTTATTACTACATACAATATAAAACTGCGCACTGCTGTTAATAGTTAATTATTAGCTGTTAACTACTAGAAAACTTGTATTATAATACATTTTTACGACATTGATATTAGTTTCCCAAAGGTTGAGTTTAGACAATAAAAGTGGATAAAAAGGCATTTATTCTAGCTAAAATAGTGGTGTATGCATGAAACATAAGTGTCAAGTGAGTACGGAAAAAGATCTGTGATGAAAAACATTATCAAACGGTTTAATTGCCATGTTCAAGCATTAGAAGGAATTTTGTATTGCTGAAGAAAAATCGTCAGCGACCTGTCAATGAGTAAAATACAGAATCTATACTATTTCGTGTCAAATTCTGGCAGATTTTTTAACCCCTAGAGAATTCCACACTTCCTAAATAGTGGGAAATGACCTCAGAGAAGAAAAAATATCCACACTGCTCACTTTGTTGTCCATCCTTGAAGATAGATTTACAGAATGGTCGAGGAAGGTGTCAGGAGTAGTAAGGAATATGGTGACGAGAAGAGAAGAACAATATCAAAATACGACGTAATATTAAAAATAGGTACAGCAAAAAAAAATGAATTAACATGACTGCAATCCATCAAATTGTAAATGACACCAAGATAAGATAATTACTATAAGTTTCCTCTATTTTGTATTATTGAATAATGTATGCTAGGAAAGAGTTCTTTTGGCGTACTCATTTTAAAGCGCTGTGTTTGTCTCCTTCCGCTTCGCCGGTTAACATTTTATTCGTAAACCAAAGCTTCCCTTTGGGTTACTTAATAACTATTCTAATATAATTGCAAAGTTCTTCAAATGTCGTTCTTCACGGCATGTTTTTGTTAATGTGCTCACTTCCACTAACTCAATAAGCCAAACTTCAATCACTTACTTTGTGCACTACTTCACTACGCATGAGATATCAAACGCCGCTGTGGCCCACCGCAACCGGCGCCCCCGCTACCGCCATCGTCCCCGCCGTCGTCCCCGCCATCGCCCCCGCCATC
>BOPP01000249.1:221360-240604 GCA_017312745.1 Gryllus bimaculatus
TGCCCCTCTGCCCCCTCCGCCCCCTCCGCCGCCATTGACGCCTCCGTCGTCATTGACGCCTCCACCACCACCACTGGCACGGCATTGGCACCCCGTCTGCTCCATTCATCTTCTTCCCTCCCCCTTGGCCTTGACAATTCTGCATTGCCCCCAATGCCTTTTCCCATTCCTATGCAGAACGCACCGCTGCTTGTAGCCCTTCGTTCCCGGAGGTTCTGAACAGGCATGTCGCGGCACAGCGTTGTGTCTCAATTATATGCGGATGTGGTGCAAAAATCCTTTAAGAAGCAGACTTTAAATACTTTACTATCTCATTGTGCATTGAATAATTTGTATTATTTGTTGTGTATGATCGTTAATTACTGTAAGAATACATACGTATTACTACAAACTTAGAAAATTAAAAATGTCCTGTTCTAATGCAGACACGTTTGCAACTACTCTAGGGTCGTGTCTTAAACTGCCCCATGACGAAAACTCTGCCACTAATCAAAAGGGTTTCAAAATCCATACTTTGCCCCCTCCACCAACTGTCACATGTATTGAATTGAATTGAATTAATGCCTTATTTTACGTGGCGAGACTCAGGCCGTGAGTCCTGCTCTTCCGTCTGACCACAACATGTACGTGTCCGATATGTACGGGTGTCGCCATAGAAATCTTTGCTTTCACTACCGCTTGCATCACCTTTGTCACCACTAGGACTGCCACCACGTTAGCCCCCGCCCTTACCACCGCTTATGTTCCTTCTCCACCCGTTAGCGCCTTTTTCACCGATGCTATTGACATTGTTACCAGGTTCCCGCTGTCACTGCCGCCTTCACTACCTGTCGCCTCCTTCCTTTCCAACTACCCTCACCTCCGTTTGCATTTTCCTCTGTTACTTCCTCTTCAGCCGTAGTCATCGTCGCCACCACTCAATCCGTCTAAACAGTCCCGTTACATTCCTTGACGGTGTCAACATCATATCTCGGAGATGGATATGAATATTATTTCTGCAAATTGGTTTTTGAACACTATTATTTACATACGTTACAATTTACGAAAAATGTTTACATTTAACAATATTATTGAATCTTGTTTTTAAATATTATTGTGGGAGGAGGAGGGAGGGTGGGAAGAGGCGGGAGGGCAGGGAGAGACGGGAGGGCGGAAAGAGGCGGGAGAACGAGATATCGTGAGGGTTGGGGAGCGGTAGAAGTGCGGCAGTGTGCTTGAGAGGGCGAGAGCGGGAGCGAGGATGATGAGAGAAGAAAAGGGTCGAAGCAAATCAGATTCAGTGAACAGACGAGTTGAGGGAGCCGGCTGGCGGAAGCAGAGAGTTGAGTTGAGATGAGAGAGAGGGGGAGAGAGAGGGAGAAACGGAGAGAGGGAGAAACGGAGAGAGGGAGAATGGGAGAGAGGGGAAGAGAGAGGGAGTGACAGGGAGAGAGGTAGGGAGGTAGAGAGAGGGAGAGAAGAAAGGAGAGAAGAAGTGAACCGGGCACAACGGGCGGTTGCTGTGCCATTGGCACTGGAAGGCCTCTGTATCATTAAGAGCTCCTCGTTTAATGATAACTTTACTTTTCCCTGGGAAAATTATTGCCGTTTATAAAATTACTTGTGATACTCGTTGCCGGGGAGATGCGTAGCGCAATGGTTTGCGCCTTTGTTTTTCACGGAATATTTGAGATTGCAAATCTGGAGAAGCTAAGATTTTGAAATTTCAACCGCAATTTATTACGAGTAACATGAATTTAATGTGTATTTTCTTGCCTTCTGCTTTTGAATCCAACTTTTCTCCATTATAATTGTCTTTTATATGTGAATGTATTCACCATTCCTGATGGGTACCACTAACCATACCTCGTTGATACCTCCAACTGTTCTAAAAAAGTTAATCCTTTCAGGTAGAGGAAAAATTTGTGAAAGTTTCTGGAACAATACAAAAACACACAATAATCCTACATTTGATGTACAATGGACATGACTTATTAGAGAAAATCATCGGAGAAGTGAAAAGTAGTTCTTCGTAATTATGGTCCTTCCCGTCACTCGAAAGCAATGAAAAAAAAAAAAAACTTGTATGTAGAACAGAAATTCAAGTGGTTTATGTTACTCCGTTATCTCTTAAGTTCTGTGTGAGTGATCACTATTCTCAAAGAACCAGTTCATGGAAACATACATACCTATTCATCTTCATATGTCATATACGTTGATATATTTGTTTTAATGATGTGCATTGAGTAGTTCAGGGAGTCAAAGAAAACGTACCAGACATTTTCCGCTCCTGTAACATTTTTGCCTCATCCCGCGCGTCACTTGTGCGTGACGAGTTGCATCACGCAGGGGCCTTCTAGTTTAGTCACCGCTCGCCGATGTCGCGTCCGAATTTGTGTCCTCCCCTGGCGGTTTGCAGAGCTGATTAGCATACATTTTCCTCGCAGTACGCATCGATCAGAAATATAATAATGTATCGATCGCCTTTGTTCGATACGGAGCGGGGACTGTCGCCCGTGAAGCGGTCAGTTGACTCCCGCTGATACGTTGCAAACGCGTGTGACGTGCGCCGTGCGTCGTAAACACGCGCGTGGCAGGTGGATGCGTGTTAGAGCGTGAGCGGTCCGGCGATCTCTCAATTACTGAGGCCGATGATAATGCAAAGTTAATGGACGCGCGCTGCGAGAGCCGCTGGGTAGGGAGTGGAGGATGAGGTACCTGTTTTATGAGGTGAAACGAAATGAAAATTAATTCTGGTTAATGCGACGTTGGGTATTTCGAATCATTGTACAATAGAAATCAGTTTATATTTTGAGACATTCAATAATTGAAATTGAAATCCTTGAATATTTCGAAGAAAATATTTTTGTTTGAAGCTTCAGATCTCTTAAAAATATAGTCTGAGCTTTTTCTTATGTTTATAATAATAATAATAATAATAATAATAATAATAATAATAATAATAATAAAATAAATGTCGTTTTTCAATTAAGAATGTTTTGAGCGCGCTGAAACTTAAAGAAAATCCAACAGTTTCTTCTATCACGTACACGATTTTTTGTAATGACAGATTATCTGAGATACGAACTGATTATGAGGAGTAAACATTTGCGCTTTTTTTACGCTCGAATAATACATTTTTAACATTTGTATCTACTTGACTTGCTTATTTTATTTTCTTTCACTATTCTTGTGTTACGTTTGTGAGTGTCCGAAGTATCACGCTTTGTTTTATCCAGTAGTAATCACTCTCCCCAGACACATTCCCTTTATTCGAATTTAGTCTTACCATTCTTTTTAAAATTCTGGAGGATTGTCTCGCCTTTATCTTATCGAAAGTCTCCCAAGTTTTCTGGGAAATAGTTTACTAAAGAATGTATCATATAAGCTTTCAAACTCTGTCCATAACTGATATTTGAATGCAATGGGCACTTTGCACATGTTTCACAATACTTTTTTAGTTAAAATATTTGCGATTACTTGCGAATTCATTAATGACCAGCTTCAATCATTCAAAGGCTTATTTTTCAGCTTCATTCATCATTTGGGTGAAGACGTTTTCTAACTGAAGTTTTAAGAATACGAGGCCCAAGAAATATTATCTCTTTCAGTTTAGCTTCAGAAAGTTTTGGGAATTTAGAGCATATAACTGAAACGTTTTTGATCGTTTGGGGGCAATTTAACTAATTGTTGTACTACTACTTAAGCGTGTGCAGAAGAGAATGGAAGCACAAAGCTTAATATGTTTCGCTTGATCTGAGTCAGGACATTCTGAAGGTGCCAGTTTTCTTTTCTCGTAATAAATACTTATTCCCCTACTGTCTTACAAACAAAGAAATCAGGGATATTTGTGTTCCCTAATTGTTGGCCTGTAAGTAAAGTTATTATTTTAAAATCTTTATAGTATATTTTGAACTTCAAGTGACATCAAACACAATTTGCAGTACACAAATGCGTTCTTTGGAGAAATGCCGAACAAATAATTGTTCATGATGGGTGAACTAAGATCATGATGCATTTGGTAATATTTTTCTTACCATATCACCAACTCTGCTTTATCTTTTGAAATATCTAAATCTCTCGAAAAAGTCTCTCATGAAACACGTTTTGAGAAAACTTTGAGGGACTTCCTTTAAAATAGAAAACATATCTTCATATGTTGTTCATGCTCTATGAAAAGTACGTTCGTACAGTGTTCGGAGCTGTCTGAGGAGGCAGTGGACTATTGAAATGGTTCAGATGAACTAGCAACCAGCTCCTTCCAACTTATCTTGGCATTTTTGTTATCAATTCGGAGGACCACCGCGTATTATGCGACGCGGACACACTTCCTGTAAATGTTCGTATCTACCGAAGACGCCACTATTACTTTGGGAGAATTCAGTAGATATGAACTAATCGAAGAGAAATACATGTAATTAAAACGAAGTAAAATAAAACTGGTTACAACTATGATTACATCTAAGTTGAAAGCATTTAAATAATTGCAATAGCTGTAAGCATGTGCATTTGAAGACTTATTCAATTGATTACAGTTAACAGTTACAGTTAAATTGATTACAGTTTGAAAGATTTCAATGGCCCTAAGCATTTACAGTTGAAAACTGTGTTAGTTGCAGTTAACACTTAACATGAGTTGGACATGAGGACATGATGTAGGATACTTGGCTGTTCGAGTCGCGTCTCAGTCGATGGAGCTGACGATTCGGCCATCGTGTTGTGGCCTTCTTCAGAGCTATACTTCTGCCAAGAGGCTTTGTGCCACAATATAGGTCAAGGGCGCATGGACCGATTGGCTGCATCGGCGACCAATAGGAGAAGGGCAGCTGGTGAAGAGGGCTAAGAACGATCCCGAGGGACGAAATAAAGTGTGGGGAGGCAGGTGGGGTGGAAAGGGAAGAGGATAGAAAACTAAACAGGTTGGACATCCACAAGAGGAGTCTGCGTGGTCGGGGACCAGAGGAAACACTAAACACTCGCTCTGTGGGGAGCCCAGGATACAGCGACCACACGGTCTCGTGGCAGTCGACAACCAGGTAGCCAGTTCTGCTGAGTCTTCTCTGAGTAAGCAGAGCGGTGTCCCGGTAGGTAGCGTCGTCACTATGCGACTGGTGAAAGATGAAGTTCGAAAATACAAAATGTGAGAGTGTACCCAATTTCGAAATAGAGTGTGCAATTACAGTATAAAGTGAAATTGCTGTATTCAGTGTGTTTTTACATTCATGTTTTGTCTTTAGCACCCAATTGCAATCTAACTTAAGCTATGTGAACTATTGTCAGTAAGTCATTTATAAAATTTCTTAGTTTAATTTAATTTCTTAGTTTAATTTAATTTCTTAGTTTAATTATTAATATAATTAATAATTTCTTAGTTAATTTTAGCATATTCACCACAAACGAATGAGAAAATAGTTCGGTAAATGTGCACAATCCATAGTAGCCATTTTTCAAGGCGTAAAAATACGCATTAACGTGAAGGCAGCTGAAGGAGAAACTGAATTAATAAATAAGCGGAAACAATGACAAAAAGATTAAATCTGACAAATAACACAAATATTCAATCTCAACGTTGGAAAAGTATAAAAATAATATGATCCAAAAGACAAAAAAAGACAAGATGTTAACATGGATATCAAACTTAAAAGCTCAAAGGAAAGAATGCAACAAAAAATTGTTATCATAAAGGTGCTCAGGGCTGCATCTTGAGTTGATGGTTATTCATTTAGAAACGTAGCACTCTTTAGTGAGTTGAAAAATAGATTATGGCAGAATATTTTACGATACGGACAATAAGTGCATCTAGGTAATATTAGTCCCCGTCAACAATTCTGGAGCTAGATTAATCTGTGAAGCCTTCAGTACTTGCCCTACAGTTAGTCTCTTGTATCAAGCTCATTACCAACCTTAGAAAAACTAAGAAGAAACTTAATTATAGATCACATAACCAAGTTGTCAAGCATCAATTCGAACCCGATCCATCAAGTACTTTGAAAATATAATAATGTACTAAACTACATCCACTGCCTTTGGCTGTAAGAACAATTGATGTCCTGAAACAAAATCAAGACATAATACATACTTTAAATTTATTGAAGTTTCTGCGAGTGCTTCGATGATAATAAACAATGCCAAGGAATCATCACATTCTGCATTACGATGAATATGACAGATGTCAGAGAAGTACCGTACAGAATAACAGAAGTACAAGTCCAGAATGATCAAATTCAAACTATTCAAAATTTTATAAAAACAATAGGAATTAAGGTGAGAGAAGAAGATATAAAAAATAATCGAACGACCTCATTAACCCCATTAATGGAACGACCTCAGTAAACTAAGACATATTTGACAACTTACAAATAAAACGCCTACAATCCAAGGAGGAGACATTCAGTTGAAGGATGTAGCAGGTTGTCCTCATGAGACATAAAATGGGACACCAATTTGACTCACGTCCATCTCATTGCCGAGAGTAACCTTCGTGATATGTGCCATACAGTGCTTACCATAGATCATATTTGTGAGTGTCCAGAACATGAGATTTTCTGTACAAACTCATTAGTGACTACTTTTGTTACTGTTATTATGTGTATGGGAGTTAACTGTCTAGACAATTCTGTCAATAGGGTTTCTAATAGCCCAAAAAGGTTGAGGGATCAATGAAGGAGAACGGGTGACTGTGTCAAGATACTGATTAACAAACATCAATCGTGTGCCCGATATGAGACGAATGATATTTACAGTACATTTAGTTCAATTCTAATTCGTAAATTATATTGTTTATGTTTATTTATTCTGCCACCGGGTAACTGAAGCAGAATTATAGAATAAAGTTTCTATTCCTGAACTCTTCTGGACCTGAAAGAGATGCAACAGGTACGACACGTGTTGTCTGCCAACTTTTGCAAAATTACGCCAGTTACTAGGAGGTCGAGTGCTTACACGAAAAGACCTTACGTCAGGTTTCAGAGATGTAAAGAGACAAGAGGTTTTAGCCGAAAAGTAAGTGTCAGAACAATATTTCGCAAGCAATCGTTGTGGCGCGACGGTCTTGCTCTCGAAAGTTCCATTTTAACACAGCACTCAGCGAAAGCAGTTTTCAACTTGTGTATACTATTCGCACGCTTTCAACTTCTGTGCGGCATTTCATTGAGATATAAGAAAGAAGAGTGGTTGTGTAAAATAGTAAGAGCAAAAACGAATTGCTGAATGCCAAAATAGTTGAAAAAGAAAAAAAATTAAATGAAAAAATGATATAGTCATAAAAGTCTTCTTAATACCATAATAATAATTTCTATTCAAAGGATTTATTATACAAAAAAAATTTTCCCTTTGAGTGAACACAATTTATACCTGTGATGTGGAACATTAGTAATAATTTTGTATACTGCTTTCTTCATAATTAATAGTTTTTTTTTAAAACGTCTGCCTCCGTCAGTAGTATAAAGTTTTCTGAACGCACATACAATTTCTATCCTTAAAATTCTATCTGAACGTAGGCTTTCTTATTTTTACATCGGTTTAATTCTTCTCACCTCTCTTGTGACTAAGTAAGACCCAGTTCCTCCTTTTATTACTTACGATTAAAGCTCTTGATGCAGATAAATATTCATTTTAAAATGGATTTACAGTGAAAGGAAAATTTGTACTTAAGACATGTACTGTGAAATAACATCTTTCAGAAAGCTCTGTTTAATGAGACAAGAGGAACAACTGAGCATGTGAGTATATTAATATTTAATGCAAGAGAAGATTCGTTTATTGTCTAAGTTGTTTCAAGTTTTGTATATATATATATATATATATATATATATATATATATATATATATATATATATATATATTCCCATAATGTGCAGTTAGATCTCGCTGTTCATTCTCGGGCACCCAACCAGAAACCCGCAAAGTTTGGAATTCACTTAACCTTCGTGACTTTACGTAGTTATCGAATTCGGCTAGTGACGTCAGTTTCATTGCGTGTTAGTAGAACCATCTTAGCATGCGCCTGGATGACAGAGGTACCGCGAAACCGCGGTCAGGGTCGGGGATAGAACCTGACCTTTTGAATGCGATGTTTGAGGGTACGGCCTGAGCCACGAGCTCAGTTACATTCCCATAAAGACCGCGGCGAAAAAACTCAAATTTCTGCATATAGGCATAGCCTCAACCATAGACCATAGAGCATAGAGCACCTTCGAGCATTTTCTTGAACATTTTTGTGAAATATGAATTTTGTTTCCTTTTTCGATATCATTTGAACCAAAATGAACCTGCCCCGCGTTGGGCATGCCAATTTGCAACGAGCCTTATATCTTTCCAATTCTTCAACTATAATTAACTCAACTTGTTTTACTATTCCTCAAGCATTTGTCACGTTTGATTATAAAAAAACAAAAAATTAATTTGCTCTGCTATGCTCGTAATTTAATTACTCCAAGAATTCACAATTTGGCTAGCTCTATTGTTCTATTAATATCTTACATGAGTTCGACGTACAACATATATCACCTTACATATTGCCCGAGGACGTGTCACTCTGTACAGAAATCACGATTCCTGGAACTTTTGTGGAATTTACTACTTACTGAATTGATGGCAGTTCAATGAAATATCAGTCTTTTCTCTTCAATTAACAAATAACATTTATTGTAACATTCTACTAACATGTCTCGATCTCGTTATTAATTCATGATTCTACAGATTTTCAACATTATTCAAACGTACATCTTCGATAGATTGAAGTGCGTAAGCTTACGAAATGTCTTCCAGGTTGATATGGTTGCCGTCTTCCCCAAAAGGGGCGGTCGTGGGTTCTCCTGTGGTGGAAATTTATGAGACTAATGTCCGTGTAAACTTGAAATGTCGCCATACTGTTGCTACTTATAAAGTTCGCTATTGGAAAAATCTCTACATTATACAATATTATCGTGTCGCGAGTTTCCCTCACTAGGCTTCGGGTGAAACCTATATTCCCGACTACAATTTCCTTAAAATTAGTAATTTATAATTCCCAGTACGGAACTGACCTCATATAAACCCACAAACACGAAATATAAATATTTTTAAATGCAAACTTCATACACGACCACAAATGTAACTATTATTAAAACAATGCAAATATTTACCCGCTTAAAACTCAAATAAACAATACTGCTTAGTCTACACTATTATGGATTAAACAAACAAACATTTACCCACAATATAAATCTATTTTTGCAAAATTACCATTTCAGAATGTTCATACCATGTCAACAGCTTGAATGCTTCCTGGAAAGCGAGAATTCACTTCTTTTTGCTTAAAATACATTTTCAACGCCCTCCCCTAATCACTTCCATGTTAATGACACCAGGCCGTGTCGTATCTTAACAATCTTCTAGCATCCAGCATAGCGCCTAAATGTTTATAGTTCGATGCTATGCTGCGCGTGTTCCTTGGATTTGAACTTTCTAGTAGCATCCATTACGTTGTATTACACTCGAAGTGTTACATTCTGGTGTATCACACATTATGCATTTCAATGGACAGAATAATTGAATACAAATATAATTTTTGAATAGTTTTATTTGTCTAACAATAACAGTATTTGTAATTGTTGAATGCCATGAAGGGAATGCACAGAGAGTAATAAGTGAAGTGCAGAAGGGCCAATGTAATGTACTAGAAGACGGGGTAACGCAATCTGTTTAAAAGGAGGCAATAAAGAGAAGACAAATGGACCTTGTCTCGCTTTCCCAAACTCTTCCTTGCTGAAAATATGTGATGAAATATTTGGAGAGTTGTAATCCCGTATTTAACCTAAGTTGAAACTCGCAGACAAAAAAAAAGGATTAAAAATATGGTGTGGTCAAGTTGGAGGAGGCGAAGACCGGATTGAGTAAAATATGCTGCTCTCACACATACGCTAGGAGCAAAAGACAGAGAGGGGAATCCTCACGCTCATTATCCATCTCCTCTTCACTCGATATTGTCTGCATTGTGAGGCCGGCAAACTCAGTAGTGCCTCCAGTCTACACTCCACATCTACAAGAATCTCTCCTTGCTTTAGATATTGCACACTCTTTCTCTTTGCCCATTCATTACCTTCTCGCCCCCCCCTCCCACAACCTCTTTTCCGTCCCTCTTCATCATCTACATTACGCTTCAGTAATTTCTAGCCCTCTTCGTCTTTGTTCCGTCTCCTACAAACCCTTCCACCTTCCTTGATTATCAAATAATGTATGCTTTGTTGCCTACTCCTCTTTCATCCTCCCCGTACAGTGACTGCCATCTCCTCCACGTCCAAGTCCCTCTTAGATTTTTTTTCGCTTGTCTCCCCTATTTTCCGCCCCCAAATTTGTTGAATGCTCTATGTCAGTCCCATATCTGCATCTTCATGCTTGCTTCCACGATTGAACCTGCACTTTTGCTTGCATTGTGCTTCCGATTTGTCTCCGAAGCGCCATCGCCCAAACCCAAAAAATCAGAAGCTGTTGGGAAGCAGCGCCGCACTTATGGTAAAGCAAGGAATAAATTGCGTGTTATTATTAAAACACAAACTTCCAATTCATTTCCAGAAATTAATTCATCATATTGCATTGTTATAAATTATGTTATATATTAAAGATTTATATATGGCAAAGAAATATGAAAATTCAGGATACTGTTGAATTTAAGTTACAGAAAATTTCGAGAACAAAAATTTAAAAAAACAACTACTCGTTATGAATGAATTCTAATAATAGCATTGAATTCTAATAATAGAATTGAATCTAGGAAGGAATTCGAGTTACAAAGAAATTAAAGTTATATAGGTCTTAAAGTTTGGAATGTATTCGAACTATAAAAGTATCGCAATTTTTTATTTGGGAATTTGAATTATTGATGAGTTAGCTGCGAAATGGTTCGAATTGTTGAAATATACGAATTAGGGATGATTCGCGGTAGGGGGTAGTTCAAATTATAGAATAGTTCAAGGAATTGTTCGAATGATGTTCCAATTATGCAGTAGTTCGAATTATGCAGTAGTTTGAGTTATGGAGGAGTTCGAGTTATGGAGGAGTTCGAGTTATGGAGGTGTTCGAGTTATGGAGGTGTTCGAGTTATGGAGGTGTTCGAGTTATGGAGGTGTTCGAGTTTTGAAGCGGTTCGAGTTTTGAAGCGGTTCGAGTTTTGAAGCGGTTCGAGTTTTGAAGCGGTTCGAGTTCTGGAACGGTTCGAGTTAAGGAGGGACTTTAGATTTTGAGTCTATCGATTTTCGAAGGGACGGAGTTAAGTTGCGGAGGGTCGTGTTTGTGGGGAAATGGAATTTTGGAGTTGTGGATGCGGAGTGACGGAGGGCTGTGTGTGCGGCAGGGCGGCGGGCTGCGCGTGGCGAGCCGGCACCTGGTGCGCTCGCTGCTGCTATGGGCGCTGGAGCGCGAGCCGAGCGCGCTGGCGTGGGCGCCCGACGCGCTGGCCGCGCACGCGCTGCGCCTGCTGGACGCGCTGGCCGGGGCGCTGCGCGCGGGCGCCCACCGCGCCTACCTCTTCCCGCGCCTCAACGTCGTGCTGCACGCGGCCCGCGGCGCGCGCCCGCCCTCCGAGGACGAGCTGCTGGGCGACGCGCGCCTGCTGGCCGACTGCCTACGCGCGCTGCACGGGCAGGCCCAGGCCCACGCGGCCGCCCCCGCCGGCGACGACGACGACGACGCCCTGCCCGCCGACCTCGACGACAGGTGCGCTGCCCCACTGTGCTCTCCTTGCGTTCTTATTTTTCTATTTCCTGCTCTTTCCTCTTCTCGCCTTTCACTCCAATCCCCTGCTTGCGGAACCTCGACTGCAGGTGCGCTCTCTTCTGATTCTTCCCCGTTTGCTTACTTTTCTTTTTGAACACTTCTTCTTTTTCTATTTACTGCTCTATCCTCTTCTCGCCCTTCCCCCTCTAATACCCTGCTTGCGGAACCTCGACGACAGGTGCGCCATCTCCCTCTCCTGCTTCTTCCTCGTTTGCTTACTTTTCTTTTTGAACACTTCTTCTTTTTCTATTTACTGCTCTTTCCTCTTCTTGCCCTTCCCCCTCTAATACCCTGCTTGCGGAACCTCGACGACAGGTGCGCTCTCTCCCTCTCCTGATTCTTCCTCGTTTGCTTACTTTTCTTTTTGAACACTTCTTCTTTTTCTATTTACTGCTCTTTCCTCTGCTTGCCCTTCCCTCTGTAATACCCTGCTTGCGGAACCTCGACGACAGGTCCGCCCTTTCCCTCTCCTGCTTCTTCCTCGTTTGCTTACTTTTCTTTTTGAACCCTTCTTCTTTTTCTATTTACTGCTCTATCCTCTTCTCGCGCTTCCCCCTGTAATACCCTGCTTGCGGAACCTCGACTGCAGGTGCGCTCTCTCCCTCCCCTGCTTCTTCCTCGTTTGCTTACTTTTCTTTTTGAACACTTCTTCTTTTTCTATTTACTGCTCTATCCTCTTCTTGCGCTTCCCCCTGTAATACCCTGCTTGCGGAACCTCGACTGCAGGTGCGCTCTCTCCTGATTCTTCCTCGTTTGCTTACTTTTCTTCCTGAACACTTCTTCTTTTTCTATTTCCTGCTCTATCCTCTTCTCGCCCTTCTCCCTCTAATCACGTGCCCGCTGACCTCGACGACAGGTTCGCTGCACCACTGGCTTCTTTGCTTCCCCTCGCGTTCTTCCTTCACTATTTCCTTCCTTATTTCTCTTCTCGCCCTTCCCTCTAATCCTCTTCTTGCGAAACTTCTACGGCAGGTGCGCCCTCGCCCTCTCCTGCTTCTTATTCATTTGTTTACTTTTTTTCCTTTCATTCTCATTGAACACTTCTTCTTTTTCTATTTTTCTGTTCTCTCCTCTTCTCGCCCACCTCCCTCTGATTCTCTGCTCGAGGAATCTCGACCTCAAATGCGCGCTTGCTTCTTTTTCTATCTTGACTACTTTTATTTCCCCTTCTTTCTTCGTCTAGCCCTTCTCGCTCTGACCCGTTGTCTACAGACTTGGACATGTGCGCTCTCGGTTTTCCTGGAGTGTTCTTCACTTGCTTTGTATATTCCTTTCATTTCTCTTGGCCCCTTCTTATTGCATTTCCTCTTCTTTCTTCTTTTCGCTCTTCTCCCTGTAACCCTCTGTCCGCAGACCTTGACGCAGGTCGCCTTCTCCTGCTTCCACGTTTCGTGTTTGATCTCTTGTATTTACTCTTCTTTTCTTCTAATCCTTCTCCATATCCTATTTTTTCATGTTCATTTTCTCCATCTCACACTTCTTTCTTTTTCTTCTCGTACCATTTCCTTTTCTACGCGAATTCTCTCTTCTCATCGTTTTATGGGAATTCTTTATTTTCATGATCTCTCTTCTCTGATTTTCTAGTACTTTCCTCCTCTTCTAGTTCTTAGACATTTTCTACTTGATATTTTTTTCGTTTCCTCATTGTTTTCATCTTGTGCGTATTCTTCTGTTATTTTTAGCTCTCTTATACTGTTTTTCTCATACGAAGTAAAAGTATCTCAATAATGAAATATAAGATAATAATAATCTATTGGTGGTTGACAGCGTACGACGTAAATAAATTTGCGCTTCCAGAAAGTCAGGTATTGGCGCCATCGCGCAGTGCCCAGCGGCTTTGCTCTCTGAGGACGAAAATTGAAAAGGAAGCTGCTGGTTCAATCTAAAGGGGTGCCCAAGTGAGGATAGATCTGGCTCGAGCAAATGCTATTCTAGAGACAATACATTTTGGTGACGAAATGTTATTTTTCAGATCTCTCCTTTCCACATTCTTGCGCCTTCCAGCCCTCACATTTTCTGCTCAATAGACCAAAACTTTCGTTTGAAGGGAAATATGCGTCCGTGATGATGAATTAGAGCCTGCATAAAGTCGGGGAAGGGGTCCGGCTAAATAATCTGTATCTATAATTGTCCAATGAGTGCGTTCGAAGGGCCTGAGAATTTTTACGAATACTTCATCCGCACTTGAGGTCTCCAAACTTCTTGATAAGTAGAACAAAGCATGATGAGAGCATACACATAAGTCTAATGTCATAAGAATTTAATTAAAATATAATAAACGTAAGAAAAGTCGCTAATTCATTCACGCGCCTTCTATCAGTTCCAAAACTTTTTCAAAATTCAAAGGTTTATCTAAAAATTCGTTTAATTCATTCAAGCAAATCTATCATTTACCACTTGCGCGGCACTATATCACTTCAAATAAGTAATTCGTCTATTTCAGGGATTTTTTCTTAGAGTTCTCAAACTACATAACAATGAATTAAATGTGATAATACATGACAATGGATAGAATTAGATTAATATATAAAATAAATAAATATTCGTATTGTTGTAAATATTCAATTGTTTTCTGAAAATAGTTGTACTTTTTTGCCACTGGCAAAAATTATAATCGCGTAAGACAATAGGCGTCGTTTATAGTATAAGACAATAAGCGGTACGTGTACTGCAGTAATTGCGGTTTGTATACGATAGTGAAATGCATAACAGCATCTAAAGATTATATTATTAATAACATCAATAGAGAATAACTACTTTAGTCATCACTCTTCCCTATGTGGACTCAAACACGCGAGGCTGCTAGAATTTCATACTCATATTTTAATTAAAAACATAAAAGGAGAAGTAGTAGACATAAAGAACATTAAAGGGAGTATAAGGGTATAAAAGGGAGGCATGTTTATTTCATTTTTCATTTCAAGAGGAAGGGTTTTAATGTAGTACCTGGCGGTAATTACGTAAGGTAACTGGAAGTAAAATAGCTACACCAGAAACAACACCAGTAACAACACAAGTTGTCTGCCGACGTTTTAAAAATGTTAAATACGTGCTTTATAGGCAGATGAGTTTATATATTTTCTAGAATTTTAAAGGGAAACAATGTTGTGTAGTATGTGGATATAGAGTAAAGTACCAGTACCACTTCTAGAAATGTATAAAGGTTATGCAGAAATTGAAAGGAGCAATTTAGTGTTATTGACTCCTTTTGCTTTATATCTCCTCCCCCATAGGAAATCCCAACAAAGTCAAAGCATATGTTTAAAAAATGAATATAATATTTACTCCAAACATTTTCATATTTCTCATCACAAAATAAGCTATATTTATTTTTCTTTTAAATTCATACCTCATTCATTCATTCAATAATTATATTAAAAATGTGTGCATTGAAAAAAATAGTAATTGATTCAAACCATTTCTTTCTTTCAACAAAAAACTTTACTAAATATACGTTTGCGGTTTACACGGCAAAACCACGGATTTCATTTTTAGGTACCCAACCTCGAGTTCGATTCTTGTCGTCCGTCCAAAACTGACAAAACAACGTAATTACATGCAGCATGTTTTTACTAATTCGCCGTCGGAATCCAACACATCATTCCAGCGCTGATTTCCACACAGCGAAGCCCCAGATTGAAGGCTCACAAAACAAATGAAAGCGTAGAACGATATGACAGGCTAACCAACAACTGCGTGGACCTTCTTTCATTCCGGCACAAAATACGAATACACCAGAATTTCCAGAAGCGTGGTTGACAAGCTCCCGGTAATCCCAACACGCATTCAAATCAGCGCGAAGGGAAATTCTGTTGCAAATCGCGTGTAATATGCAACGAAATGCGTTTAAATTTTTTGTTGATGCTCAGGCGAGACGAGCTAGACGAGCGCGCAGTAATATAATGTGAAAAATGAAAAAATAACTTTTTTGATGGACGTTCATGTTGTAGCAGTAATCAGAATAAATTTCTGAGAGTGGGAGGTAGGAATGCAGAATATTGCTTGACGTCGTATGTAGTAGAAATAAATTTTAATTTAAAAATGTACAAATCGACTATTGCCCGTATTGTAATTTAACAGTATGTATTGCTTTGGTATTTACGTAAGCTTTATGGTATGGTGGTTTTTAAAATAATATAATATTTGTGGAGTTTGAATGCAATTAATTATTTCTGAAATTTTGAATGATATCAACTTATTGGCTAAAACGAAGGAGTTACTCCTCCTTTTTCAGTACGGTTCAAGAACAGAAAGCAAATGACAATGATAAATCACTCGAACATTATACGTGCGGTTTGTTTCGTAGGTGCAATACAATCACACTGTACTTTTATAAGAAACGTGAAGTATTAGGTTCCATCATTTTTAACCAACCGTCACTATAAAGGTAATTTATAAATATAAAAATGAAAGAAAACAGAATAACACTAATCATTTCAAAAGAAAATGCGCAAAACAAGCTTTCTTTGCTCCTGAAGGAATCTATTCATGGCAATGTTTGACTTGACGTGTTTTTATGTCAACTTTTGCCTGTTCACTTTCAAAAATGGTGAAATAAAAATGTCTCACCCTCGTAGAAAATTTTTGCAAGGGTGTTTGCACTAACTATATGAGTCTGAACATGTCAACTTTGCTTTGCTTTTTATACTTGCATTTACTCCTTGATTAGGGTAGCCTGGCATCATGGCACTGGTAATGTAATGAAATATACATTTTGCACTTCGCTAAAAATTGGATCTTTTTGTATTACGGTGAAACTGCTAAATGTGATGGTGTGTTCGCAACTCAACCTTTTGTACTTTGCAGAGTAATGACTTCTAGTATCTCAGCTCTCTTATCTAGTTATTGCAGTCCATAGTAAAGCTGACAGATAATAAAACTGTGTGGCTCAGCCCTGTGTAATAAAGGTGGGTCCCGGAGTTCACCGGCGATTGGTCGAAACATTAGTACGATTGCTGTGCTTCCCTATTTAATCAACAGCTTTCAATCTAATACAATGCATTGTCGCTGTTGGTAACACTTGCGTGATAGTTAGTACATTACTCAATGAGATATTCTGAGAAAAGGATAATTGAAGATATTTCGTCACAAACATAAATAAATGTAGATATAATATAATTTAACACTCTGTGCACATGGTAGAATTACATAGAACAAGGGCTTATTACATTCATTAAAGCAAGTATTCATTAATTTCTTAAAACCTGCTTTGCCTTGTGCTAGTTATTTTATATTGACGTGTGGATATTCATGGAAAAAATAAA
The DNA here is from genome assembly GCA_017312745.1 of Gryllus bimaculatus. NCBI lineage: Eukaryota > Metazoa > Arthropoda > Insecta > Orthoptera > Gryllidae > Gryllus > Gryllus bimaculatus. Next base: position 238,358 of record BOPP01000249.1, read on the forward strand.
AAATATCGTGAAATAGTCAAGCAATAATGCAGGCAATAACGGATAACAGATAATATTTGGCACTAGGTGAGTGAAAATTAAAAACGCGGCTGGACAGGTTTTTCAATTATGTTCTAATCCAGAAATGTCAAGATCTTCTGCTGGTTGCAGTGCAACGTTTCTCAGAACAACTAGCGTCGGAAAAGGGAACTATAAGTGGTAACCCCGCCGTTTTCCACCTTGGTGCAATCAGTTGTGAAAAATGAGGATATCCTCAGCAAAATAAAAGCAAAATATAAATAAAAAATAAAAGCAGATGCTCTTAAATTTATTTATCGATATCCGTGGAATATAGCACGTGGAATATAGCTCGAGTATTGCACTTACCATCAGTAGATCTAGTGAATTATGCTCTAAACTCTTTCAAGACGCCTGAAATACTTACTCAAATATTTATTTATGTCGTGTTTGTATTGAAAAGTTGTGACGTGTAGTATTTGTGACGTGCAGAAGTGGAGTAAAGAATAGAATAGAGATGAGAGGATATAGAATGAGAAAGAAGTGATAGGAAGTCAAGAAGCCATGTAGTATCGTGAAGTAATATGTAGTGTAGAGTAGTTACAAAATCACGTTTTAATACCTTTTTACTTACTACTATTTATATACGGTAGACGTAAGCATTTAGACTTATTGTTATCAATATATTATTATATTTATACTAATTTTGAAGTTATATTTTGCAATGTCATTGTAAATTACTCTTATTGAGAGGTTAGAAAATCACAGGTTTTAATTTTTTTAACAATATAGAATAGCAATAAAGATGTATAATTATTGCCATTATTAATATTATTATTACTATTATTATTATATTCAAAACAATTTTAAGTTGTATTTAAGTATAAATATATTTCATTGTAAATAAATTATGGTTGAGACTGATTTCTTTTACCGAGAACGTAGGTCGAGCTTCGCCAACAAAATATTAAAAACACGTTTCTACAAGTGTATAAAATTATAATATTTAAATGCATTATGAAGTGCAATGATTGCGGAAATGTTACTACGGGATACTTCTGTTTACTGCGCTCTATTTCCAAACATGAAATACTTTATTCCAATGTAACAATACAGTTGTCTTGGCAACCGTCTTCTTTCATAAAAAATATATACAAAAAATGATCTATGTGCGGATATTAATGCGCAGAAATACTTTTGTCACATATACTTCGTTTCACTTTGAACAGTTTTATTGAAAACGCTAGTGTAAAGTATTGAAAAAAGACTGTATGCATCATTTTACTCAGAATAATTTTGTGTGTACGGTAGTCTTTCGACAAATGAAAGTTAACGTATTTCTGCAAAGACTAATTTGTAAAAAAACTTACCAAAATTTCTCAATAAACTTTGGTATGCATATTTCGACAGCTGCGTATCTCACACAACCCTTGGATTGCGGTTAGTATCACCAGCCGGCTATTAGGTAATCAGAATTTATGCTTCTCAGGCCAAAAAGGTAGAGAAATTATTTATTGCGAGGACCCTTGGCTGACCGGGTGACGCCGCGGCGAAGGCTATGATGTCGACTTTTAGTCGGTCGTCATGATAAACACCACAAAAAGGTAGTCGAAACGTCGGAATCACAGCCTTCGCCGCGGCATCGCTCAGAGAACCAAACGCCTCCCCAAGGGTGTGGGAGTCTACGAATTCATGAAAATATTTATTGCTAACTAGCGGACGCGACGATGCTTTGTTATTGCAGCGTAATACATTTCACACGCTACTGGTCACGTGATTGTTAATCACGTTTTACACTACGCCCTGCAATGATTCTAATAGCCGAAATACTTTCTGGCGGTTTTGGGGATATTTCTATGACCTGGTTTGGACTCGGTTGTCAAATATCCTATTGTTAAAACATTCTCCCTCAAGTTGAAGCATCCGTTTCCTATGGCACTGCCATGGAGAAATTTGATTTACTTGTACGAGAGAATTTCATTGTCCTATCGCAGGGGCAGAATATGCAGCAAACATGCGCTTAATACTTCACAGTGCGGCAGGTTGCCTAGCGCTTCTGATCAGGGTCGCTTGAACCATCATAAACGCAACACTTCACCTACGCCGTTACAAAACTAATATAATTTAAACCACTCTTTAAACACTCCCGATTCTAATAAGAACACTGTGAATATTTAAGAGAAATAGGTCGGGTAGTTTTTGCTTCTATGTGCAACAGACATACTAACATATATATATATATATATATAT
>BOPP01000249.1:256463-270639 GCA_017312745.1 Gryllus bimaculatus
GGTCTGTGGCGAGGTCTGTGGCGGGGCCTGTGGCGGGGCCTGTGGCGAGATCTGTGTTGAGATGTATGGCGTTGACATTGCAGAGAAGTGTATCGTGGACGATGACGGCGGTTGAGTGGAGGGAACTGTGGTGGTGCCTGTGTGGCTGCGTTTGCGTTGTGGAAGGCCGCGGCCGGTGGCGCCAGCGGGTGGGTCGAGCGCCGCCGTGGACGCCGGGGGTGGAAGGAGGGGCGTCCAGGCAGCGGAAGAGGCCGAGGCCGGGGGTTGGCGCTGGCGCTGGCAGTCGCAAGCTGGATCCCCTTAATCCGGATTCCGACGCGTCCTAATTAATTCAGATTCTCCCTCGGCGCTGAAGCTCATCGCGGCTCGCGGCGTGACTGCGCGGCCGGCAACAGGCTTCGGCCGCCCTTCCCTTCCTTTCCCTTCTTCTCCCTTCCTTTCCCTTCCCTTTCTTTCCTTTCTTTTTCGGAGGAGAGGGGGGGATGACCGTAGTGTTCTTTGCCGGAGATCTCGTGCGGATGTAATTTCCATGATCAGCTTCTTGCTCCACCACATTCATACACGCAATTTCGTGAGCTAAGGAGAATCGTGAATGAGTTTCCTTTTCTACAAAACGCGGAGATAATGTAAAGCTGACGGCTTGGAAGCTAAGCAGGTTCTGCTGTAAAGCAGAAGCTGTGTTGGCGAAATTATTATCCAACACCTACAGAGAGTTTACTGTTTTGTACTAAATTTTGTTTTGATAAATGGACAACCTAAAAATGAAATCATTTCTTAGCAAAGACATTAAAAATGTGTTTCGCATATTCAGGTCGCTTTGTTTCACGCGTACTAATGAGTTTGATGTACTCTTTGCCTGCCTAATATCGATTTTTTCATATATATTCACTAAAATCTGACCTTTCATGTCCCAATATTCCCGGTTTTCTTACCTCCGTTTCTGCACGTTCTTTGTGCGATTTCAGGTAGATTTCACATAGGTATCGCACCTCCTCTGAATTTAATTCCGGCTTTTTGTAACTATTCTCCTCAAGGTCTTTGCGTAAGTGAAGTACGCATTCTTGAAATCATAGAATGCAGTTAGTAAACACAGTTTATGAATGATAAAATTGCTTTTATCACTGAATTAACTGCTTTCAATATTGGCTAATAAGTACGTTTTAACGAAATAATGATTTGAACGTAAACATTTTTTTTTAAATTGTATTTTTCCGTTCGACATATATTGTGCTTCAGGGATGATTAAAAATAAACATTTTTTTTTATTTTTAGAAGTAAGCCAGGGCGCACCCGTCATTACTGCATTGCATTCACAGTTCTCTTTTAACACCTACACTTCATAGATTATGTTTGATTGTCAATAGGTGCAAATGAAGATTTCTTTGTCATCCTTTATTTAATATAATGTATTCTCAGTCATCTTCGGGGAGGTTTTTCCAAGTAAAGTATATATTCAGGAAGATCTAACGACAGATATTAGAATCACAGTCAAAGATTTCAGATCGTGAGAAGTGTCATGAATTTTAACAAATTACTGTACATATAAAGTATTTGTATAGAATAATAAGACTTTTGTGTTCATGATGATGTTAGCTCATGTAGGGCGGTCATGTCATGCGGGTCGGGAAGCGATGATTTTTTTTCATTTCTGCACGGAATTTAACGAATCTTCAAGAAAAGTTTGTAAAACTATTATCGAAAATTTAATAATTCTGCATTGGGTCAACACTTCGTACTATTTCTTTTCCCTGATCTACTCGTTATCTCTCCTGATCTCCGGCCTCTCTCTCCCATATCTGCATGTACCAATTACCCCTGCGTGTGGGCGTGGCTTTTACCTGAGCCGGCGCGGCGCAGTCAGCCTTTTCTCCCAGAGCGAAATGCAGATCAGGCGCCGCGGCGCCCTCCCCCCCCCCCGCCCTTTGCCCCCGGGAGCTGATCCCGTCCAGACACCACCTGCCCTGAGCCTGCCACGAGGCGCGCTTCTTCGCCGGCTGCCAGGTTCATTTCATACTGCTAGGGTACAAGTCTCCGGGCTGACCAAAATAACTCTCATCTATGGGAAAATCTTCTGAGCAGTGTATATTTATTTGTTGAAAACCTTCTGAGAAGGATATAGTCTCATCTTTAATTGTTGTAATGATGTAAGTGTGCAGCCGACATCTCACTACGTCTTGCGGAAAGAGGTACTCGAGTTGGATGAGGCGTGAATTTTAATGTTTAGCTCCTTCACGACCACGCACTTTTGCTTATTGTTCAGATTGCAAAGAATGTGGTCAAAGACTATGGTTTTAAGAAATTGGACCATTTACTCTGCAGTTCATATTGGGCACCCAGTGACATCTACCACTTGATAAAGCCGAAGTAAAACCTACGAGGAAGACGAGTTTCACACGAGAGTGAGGTGAACGAAGCAGCTTTTGGTCAATATGCGAACAAAACTTTGAACTATTTTTTGGACGGCCTAGAAATGTTAATATGCAGATTTAAAGAATGAGTTGGAGTAAAGAATGATTAAGTTGGAGACTTAGGTAATTGAAATTAGTGAGGCCAGAAACTTATGGAACCTATCACTATATCGGCTATAAGGGAACCCATGAGCAATACGCGTAACTAATTGATTGGGAACACTGTGCTCTAGAAGTGCAATTAAATTTTAAGGTGCTGCCACAGCACATATTTTCTCGAATTATTGGAAAGATTTGCAATTTTCGAAAATAAGTGTATTGAACAGAAATTAAACATGCATTGAGTCTGATCTGTCTGGATCTGGTGGAGAAAAATCAAACAAATTATTTGGAGTCATTGGATTACATGAAAGACGGATTCTAATTATAAAACGTATTAGAGGAAGTAATTTATTACAATTAGAAATACGATTTATCCACTTTTCGTTACCAGAATGCGGTCTAGAGTTCTGTCAAAAAATTGATCTCCAGCGCACGAATATTTTCTCTTCTTACATAGTAAGGGGATAAAATAAAACTGATTAAAACTCACTGTGGTAAATTAAATATTTCCTCAAGAAGTATCTACTTTAATAACTTCAACTGAAATCAAATTCGTAAAAATGTTGATATTGTCAAATAGTTTATAAAAAGTAAAGCGGAAACTAGTGCATACACTTAGTAGTTTAATTTATGCACAAGTCAGTAAATTCGATTAAAACATGTTTATGCCTTTGAATTCCTTCTTAAACCATATTTTGAAGCATTCCATGATATCTAAACACCGTGGCACCCGCCCCCTCTCCTCCATTGATCCCTCCCCCTTGACCCTGCCACCCTCCTCGAGATTCCTGAACCACGCACACCTTCTCGCCTTTTCCTCATCCACTCCCCGCCATCAAACGCTCTACCCGGCCTCTCCCGCACTCCTTCCCGCTTCCACCCACACCCGTGCGGCGAGGCTGCGCTCGTCCCTGCTTCGTCAGCTCAGCTATGAAACTGATCTGCGCCGCTCAGAGCCCCTCTGAAGCCCTTTGACATCTGCGGATTCTGCTCTCGGCTGCTGATGTGGGCGCGATACGTGCGGTGAGGCGGGCTCTTTCATCACGTCCACGGAGTTAGAGCAGCCACTTTCTTGAAACATACGAAAACTGAATCAACACTTACTTGAGCGTGTGCTAATTTTATGAGGCAATCAACATCAACGTTTAGTTTCGAGGTAGTTTCGACTAAATCTGTTGTAAAATATCAGATCTTGGGAAAAATCATGTACAATTGTTGAGTATTTTTTGCGTAATTTCAGCCTGAAGTTAATGTAAATTATTTTCAAAAATATTTTCTTTAAAATGTCTAATTTTGTTCTTTAAACTTTTCCAAGGATAGAACAAAAGATGCTTAAAATATGGCGCAAACCTATTTTTTTTGTCTTTGAATCTTTTCAAATTGAAAAAGTTAAAAATATGCGAGAAAGTGTGTGGTGTTGTAGCACACGCTTTGTTTTGCATTCTTGTTTCGTCCTCTTCCATTATACACACTCAGTTATGTGCACTACATTACCTCACACTTCAAGAGACATGTTGGGAGCTTAGAGCTTGTCTCGGAGGAGGCGGAGTCCTGCTGTGCGTGAGATCTGTAGGAGGGAATCTCTTAAGTCTGCGCCAAATATCTCGTTTCAGCTGGGGAGGGAACATATGCGCCAACAGGTCTATAACAAGCACTATGGGCTAATTGTCATGGTAGGTAGCGCGACCGGAAACACTAAATAAATGTATTGAATTCAATTGAATTGCCCTATTTTACGCGGCGAGTCTAGGGCCATGAGGTCCGCTCTTCTGTTTGACCATGCAAATTTCGCTACACTCCTTTCACCCACTGGCGGAGAAAGAAGGTATTTCTTGGGTGACGAAACAGGAGATTTGAATTTAGCTCTAAGGCGTCATTTAGGCTTAAGGACCTCTTACATGCAAGTAAATCTACATGGGACAGTCGGCTTTACTTCCCCTCCAAGGCAAGGCTTCGTACGAAGGATGTTTTCGCCCTTAAAAATTCACGACTTCGATCGGGGTTGAACCCGACAACAGCTCGATACGCTAATCGTCACATCATCGCCGCCGCAAATGTAGTCCAAGGGAATAGAAGCGTAATGATGTGGGCGCCGCGAATGCTGGAGCAGTACCCTAACAAACGGGCCAAGGACCACGCTTGTTCTACCTATCTCTACCTTGACGTATTCTCACTCCTTACACACACCCACATGGACTACACTACCACTACTTGTCGGGGGCTTAGAGCTTGTCCAGGCTGGAGTGGTAACCTAGTGATGGGATGCGATAGCTGGTTGTGGATACGCGCTGGAGTGTAAGTCGAGGCCGAATCTCACCATTCAGCGGGATTAATCACCGTCACCTCTCGAGCGAAAACATTTACTACACTTACTGGACCATGGCAGTTGACGCGCCCGAAATCACTAGTAATCAATTAAATCAAGCACTACAATTATATGTATTATTTCTGCAGGTAGCTTTATACAAACTGGTGGCAGAACACTGCAATCAACATGTTACAATTAGGAATATTAATACAACGTAATTTTAATACTTGTCGCGGAAATAATATTTGTCGCGTCCGTAAACACTAAATAATCTCTGAAGCTAGTGCTAGTGCTGCGGGGTCCAAGGGAGAAGAAGCTTATAGTATGATTTATTTATATGTGAGTTTGAAGTAAATCAGCTGTTGACGTTTTCATCCAGTCGGGAGCTTACATGTCGCTAGAACGTCACCACAGCGCTGTCAGATAAAAGCTGCCGATTGGATTAAAAACCGTCAACTACCGTGGTTTACTTCAAACGCACGTATAAATGAATCGTACTATACGCTTCTCCTCCCTTGGACCCCGCAGCAGTAGCGCTTGCCTCAGAGGTAGTCCGTGTGTAGTGACGCGGGGGGGACATGCCGTGCGCAGAGGAGCTGTCGGTGCGGCTGCAGCGGCTGGGCAGCTGCGCGGGCGACCTGGACGGCGGCGCGTGCGACGCGGACGGCGCCAGCGACCTGCCGCACCACCGCCTGCGCGACACCAACCCGCTGGTGCTGGCGGTGGAGGCGCAGCGGCGCTACGGCCAGCAGCGCGGACTGGGCGACGTCATCACCGCCCTCGTCACCTTACACAAGTTCTCGGTGAGATCTCGGCGCACGCCCGTTGCGTCCTTGCAAGTTTGAGCGTAGGCTTCCGCGACCGGAGTCAGTATTTACTTGGCTGTCCGGGTGACGCCGCGTCCATGGCGAAGGTGCCGACGTTTCGGTCGCCATTCTGCGACCTTCCTCAGGGCGAAATGCAGCCTTACGCCCTGAGGAAGGCCACAGAATGGCGACCGAAATGTTGGCACCTTCGCCATGGACGCGGCGTCACCCGGACAGCTAAGTAAATACCTTTGCAATTTTGCTTTTGCACCCAAATCAAGAATTTGACCATCAGAGGAAAAATGTAGAAGCCGCACTACTCTAAGCCAATAACCCCTCAGTATTATTTCAAAAGGCAAAATTTTAATAGGTCTCTGTGTGTCAACAGATTTTTTATTACTGTCTATCGCGACACCGATCGGTTTGTTGTTGAGAGTTTTAAATTCTCAAAGATTTGTCCTTTGTTGCATTTGAGTTATTCAAAAAATAATTTTATTCATAAACACTTTTCAGGATTCTGATGATTAAATGAACAAACTAGAATAGAAGTCACTACTTCAAAATAGTGATTGTAGATTTTGAATTTTATGTATAGTTTGCATGGCTGAATCTATCATGAATATTTAGTAAATTATCACGTGAAAGAATTGTTCAAATGCCTTTAGAATTTTCTGTGCGATAAAAACCTTTGAAAAAGTGTGAATGGCAGCAGAAACCTCACTTACGTGTGACGTAAATACTCCATATTCGGACGTAACATTTGAAATGTAAGCTTTACTTACTCTCTATGGGGTAAAATATGTGTCTCTATTCGTATGGAGTTTCACTGTATGGAAAGAAGCCCTTCAAGAAGCAGTTAGAGTGGCCGTCATTATTTTATGGGAGCGATTATCTTTTTTCAGTTTTACACCCACCAACGTCGTTTTTTGAATAACACGTGACAAGGAGAGACTGCTAAAAATTCATCCTTACCCATTCGTTGCCACCTCTGTACTAAACATTACAGCCTATAAATCCCTGACAGTGTGTCCCTGCATTTGGAGAGATCACCACAAAAGTTGACACTTTAGATTTTTATTACCCCCACGTGCTTCAAGACACTTTGTGTTTACATGTTGTTGGAGCCGACTAGACTTACCGCTCTTTACATCTGCCGGCTGCAACCCGCATTATTCCTATCTACTTTCCATCCTATCTCGAGCCAGACGTTACTTTTCACACTGCTGGATCTGATGCACTTTGAGCAGCGCTTCCACCAGCCGCAGCTGTGCCTTGAAGGCTTCTACCTGTTCAGCCCCGGCGCGACCTCCCCCTTGCTCGTAATTGAGGCCGCAGAAGCCCCCAGATGGAGGCTGCGTAAATGCAGGTCGGGGGTGGCGCGGAGGGGCGGCCGGCGGGAAGCAAGAGCAGAGGGAGGGATGAAAAGAGAAGATGGAGGAAGAAATGATCCAGGAAAAAGAAAGACCGGAGGATTATGATTAGATGGGATGAAGGGATAGGAAAGGGAGGATGGAATGAGAGGGTAGGGCTAGCAAGACGAAAAGGAAGTGGCGGAGAGGACAGAAAGGGAAGGGGTGGGCAGGGAGGTAAGGGAAGATGATGGGGAGAGAAGGAATGGGAGGAGGGTAGGATGTGACACTCTTGGGCGGTAGAAGGAGGAAGAGCGACCAGAGTGGAAGAAGGAGGTTGACATGAAGGACACCGAGAAATGATCGAAAAAGAGTAGAGGTGATGATGAAACAAAGGTTGTCAGGGCAGAATGGGAAGGTGGATGGAGAAGTGAAGGAAAAGGTGTGGTTGTTGAAGAAGTTAGAGATGAAGACGTGGAGGAAAGAGAAGGTTGATGAACACGTAAATAACGTTCAGTAAGGAAAGTATTTCAATTTGTGGAGGAAAGGAGGGGCAATATATTCGAAATCCAGAATAAGCGAGAGAACCGGGGAGGAGGAATTGGAGAGAGGGTTGAAGTGGAATGAGAGAGGAGTAGATTGGAGGGCGTATTGTGAGGGGAGGGGAGTGTAGCGGAAGGTGGAAGGGGAGTGGGAGAGAAATGAGAGGGGAAAGCGGAATGGGGTGGGCTGGATTTCAGATTGGGTGGCGATTGGGTGTAGTTGTGGTGGGATTGGGTGTAGAAGACAGGAGGTGTAGAAGGGAGAAGGTGTAGATGGGAGGAAAATTGGAAGGGATGAGGTGTCGAAGGGAGGTGTCGAAGGGAGGTGTCGAAGGGAGGTGTCGAAGGGAGGTGTCGAAGGGAGGTGTCGAAAGGAGGTGTAGAAGGGAGGTGTAGAATGGAGGAGGAGTACAAGGGAGGAGGAGGAGGAGTACAAGGGATGAGGAGGAGGAGGAGGAGTAAAAGAGAGGAGAGTAGAAGGGAGGAGGAGGAGGTGTAGAAGGAACGAGATGTAGAAGGGGGGACGTGTAGAAGGAAGTAGAAGTAGAGAGGGAGAGGGAGGGAACGGAGTTCAGAATGGAAGGGTAGGGGAGGGCAGGGGAGGGCCGGGCGTCCATTGAAATTCTGCGAGGCGTCGCCGGTGCGCCCGCCGTGTGCAGCACCTCCGCGAGATTGCTTCTTGAGCGGCGGCTCATAAATTTTAAATTCCTCTTTACTCCGCGCGTCTTTGATGCTGTTAGGAACAAGCTCTGCGGCATCGCAGCGGACTGTGCACGGCGAGGGACCAAGACCCGGAACAAAGGATCAGGCAGGGGCTCGAAGAATGAGATATGGTCAACGAAACATGGCGGTAGGGAGTGGGAAATTCGAATGTGAAGAGGGAACAGCAAATGAAAGAGAGTATCAAGAGTCGATCATATTTGACGGAGAGAGGGAGGGCAAGAAAACTACAATTCAATAAAAGGCATTTTAATGTGAAGTACGGAGAGAGCAAACCAAAGATATGGAATATGGATAATGAATATGATATAGGATATGAAATCGAAATGGAAAGATAATGATTTGAGAGTGAAGGACCGCAGAGTGCCAGATGGGACAAGTAAATGGGACTAGATCGGATTTTTGAAAATCAGATCTGAATATTTTATGTTCATCTATTCCGTTTTTATGGCCATTAATTCCACTCCCACTCCCTATTTACTCATTCATTCTCCATACCTACCACCAAGTCCTAAATTATATATGGTATAAAGCAAAGTTCGGGTGTAGTAAAATAATAATAATTAATGTAATAATACATGAATGAATTATAATATATGAATGGGTGCGCTGGCTCAATGTTCTTTCTTCATATCTTCCGTTGCCTATGAATTTCTCCCCACCTCGGGACGTATCCCAATCGCTTCTGAGACACATCTGAAATAAAAAACTTTTGTTTATATACCCAGTCTTCTAAAACTTTCACTTCGACAAAATTGTTAGCTCGTTCAAAGTACGACTCGTATATACGTACTTATCTGGAACCAATGACCCACATGAGCTTGTTGGACCGATTAAATGGCAGGGAGTCAAGGGGCAGCTAGATGGCGCTGCTCGCAATAGCCCATTGTGTCGAACAGATAACTAACCCGAATTACTGGGCTTGGAAATGGGTCGTAGGGGGAGGATGCTGATACAGAGATGCGCGTTGAGCCAAGCCCTTGCGACACTATCCTTGGCTCAATGAATGTATGTGAATGAGGGAATTATTATATAATAGCATTGATTTTAATTACATTTATTGATTTTGAAGGAACGATTCAAATAAAAATGGTTTGGTTAAATGATTTTGTATTTTGGAGGAATATGAAAATAATACAGAGAAATTACCATAGAAAATTAACCAACGCTCTGAAGCATTTGTGCATCTCCTGCAAGATCCAGGATCCTCCCAACCCTTGGGATGTGGCTCAACGTGACCTTAGCACCAACAGCGAACCCTTTCCATCCCTCCCCGTCCCTTCCCGCCCTTCCCTCCTCCAGCCACGGGGCGCGCCGTTAATCATCTCCCCCGCCGCCTCAAAGATTATTTATGCGGTAATTCGGCTTAATTACATTTCGCGTTTTCCAGCGCCGCGCGCGCCGTAACGCTACGTGCCCTGCGGAGGCGAGCGCTGCTTGCACGGGGCGGGCGTCTGCGGAACTGCCACATTTTGGGGGGCGAGGCAGCGTGCTGGATAGGTCACTTTTATAAACTAACGTGGGTGGCAATTCGGGAGGCACGGCCGAGCAAGATTGTAATTTAATTATTAATTTTGTAATTATCTATTTAACCCCTACTGCTTTTACTTTGTTGTACCCTTTATATTGTGCATGCTCTGCAGCAAGTGTCCCCACCCAGAGATTGCTACCATTAGGTATTTCTCTATGTAAATATTTGTAGCCAATTTTCTGAACATATTGCAGATCAAGAAATAAGAAAATAAAACCCCAAGTATCGATCGTTTTTGATTGCAGTTCGCAAAACGGTTAACTGAAAATTGTAAGTTCTTATAATATTTCTGAGAAAAAAATACTACATTCGTTCTGTTTGGTAATACAATTCTTATCATCAAGCTTTTCAAAAGTAAAGCAAGGATGCAGCAACATTTTTCTAGAAGACTTAGTGATCATTACGGATTTGCTGCATAAAAATATGTGACTTTCCTTTCATGCACTGGGTTGCTGGGTGTCGGCCAATGGTGATTCTTCTGAATGTGGGCTGAACTTTGGCACACATATCCGTAGGAGGCGAAGTAAGACTCAGCGACGTTTCTGGTGGGCACAGTCTAACAGTTTTTAGGGAGTTGGTAAATTATACAGATTTTGATGCAATGAAATTCTTCGTAAATGATTCCGAAAAAATATTTTTTAAAGGTTTATTTAGCGGCCATCTTCATAAAAGTTATGAAAAATTGGAAGCGGAAGCATTTGGTGCAATTTTCGAATTTTGGAATTAAGTAAATCATGATATATTTCGTACTTCTTGATAACTTTTTAGATACATTGAAATACAATCCTTAAATCTTTTTTCACTTAACTCAGACAGAATTATTCTCATTCGCAATCGTACTTACATCTACTGCGTTTATGTAAATGAACAATTATCATTCTCCCCATTATATTTGTATTCTTTCCATATTATTCAAGTTTACCATATTCTTTTTAAGATTTATCTTAATTAGGAAAGAGGAACTGTGAAAAAATTATGCACTTTCTGATGTTATGCCCGTTCAAAAACTATTTGGTAGTGACTTCTATAGTTTTTGAATAGTTATAACTATATAAGCTAGAGAAATATTTTTACTCTACATTTCGTATACAAGGAATATTATTTTATTCCTCAATATTTTCATTGAGATCAGAGTACATCAGTTAATAATCAGGTTTTTCATGTTCATCAGGCTCATTAGGAATATCCTAGTGGCAATGGGTCTTTTGAGTTACTTGGTTTAGTCCGTGAATTGAACGCAGTAGTAATAAAATCTGAGTTTAAATTTTCTTTCAATATTAGAAATATAGAATATATTCGAACTTATCTTTAAATTTCTCACCGAATTAGGTGAGTTAGGGCATGATCTGATGTCGCTGCAACGTCTTTTCTTTGTCCTACCCTCACCCTTACCCTCACCCCTTTAACACATTACCACTTACATTCTCTGCACTACCTCACATGTTGGAGGACCAGTCGGGAGCTTAGAGCTTGTCCCGATTGGGGCGGTGCCCCGCTGGTGGGAGATACCTGGTTGGAGGGAATCCCATTAGCCGGTGGGTAGGTCGGCGCAGAATTTCACCATCCGGCTGGGAAGATCACCGCCACCACTCGCGATATAAGTATGCTCTTACGAGTCTAATGACCGTAATGGTTGATGTGCCCGGTGTTGTGTATTCAAGAACAAATAAGAAGGCAACAGTTCTCATCAACAATGCAGGTTTATAATTCCGAGCCCAAAAGCAAAAACCAAGTACAAGCCAGTTTTCCGTTTTCGTTTCCGCCAAGTCGCCGTTTTCCAGAAGTCCCTTTCACCAACACTAATCATTAACCACCTGGAGAATCACTGTTACCAACACAGCACGTCAAATAGCACGTTGGCACCTTGTCTCTTGGCGCTAGTTCACTGCTCTCGGACCGTTGTCTCCGGCCCCGCGGGCCAGCCGCTTGATAGCTCCGGAGCCTGCGGAGCGAGTCTCCCTTTTTTCCCGCGCCGTTCCGGCTCAATGAGCGCCCTGCCCTCTAGCGGCGCCTCCCAGCACCTTCCATTGCTGGGCCCGCCGCTCAGTCGGCCGGTGCCAGTGTGCCACCAGCCACTCCGGCGCGCCGCTGTTTATGCCATAACACCCGGAATCACCAGCCCATCCATTGCCATCTTGTCGCGGCCCCCTTTGTTCGTTTGGTGACGCTGCGGCCGCGCGCGCGCTGTCGCCAGGTGCTGCAGGAGGTGTCAGCGCTGCTGCCCGAGGGCGAGCGCGCGCCGGTGCTGGACGCCATCCAGAAGATCGCTCGGGAGGCGCGGCGGGCGAGGGCGCGCGGCCGCGCCGCCACGCTCTCCCACCCGCACGCCCACGCCCACGCCCACGCGCACGCCAACGGCAGCGGCCACGGCAACGGCGTCGCCCCCGCCGCGGACACGGCCGGCCTCTACCGCCCGCGCGCCGAGCTCTGCGCGCCGCCCCCGCCCCCGCTGCTCGTCTCTGCCTCCGCCTCCGCGCCCGCCTCCCCGCAGGTGGGCCAGTGAATAAAATAACGAAGAAGCTAATCAATCAATAAGTGAAGAATAATTGTGCAAACATGCAAGAATAAATTGGAGAAAGAATACATGAATGAATAAGTGAATTAATGACGGCATGAATACATGACTGACTGAATAAATTAACTAAACAGTGAATGACTGAGTAAATAATTGAACGAATGAGAGAATAATTGAACGAATGGGAGAGTAATTGAACGAATGAGAGAATAATTGAACGAATGAGAGAATAATTCGATGTATGATTAAATAATTTAAAACATAATTAAAGAGTGATTAATGAGTAAATGAATGAGCGAATGGGTACGTGAATGAACCAACTATTATTTAAAAAGAATGTAATGCCTATCATAGCAAAAATACTGCCAAATTATTTTTCCCCTTACCAATTAAAAGTTGTGTTATTAATTTTCTCGCAAACTGCAGAAGCAAATGACTGAATTAGCGAATACATAAATTAATGTAAATATGCATAAATGAATTGTCAGAGAAATACATAAATTAATAAGAGAATTAATGACCGAATGAATGAGTCAAAGACAAAACAATTGATGAGTGATTAAAGAGTAAATGAATGTGTGACAAGATACCTCAATGAACTGTTATTTAAGAACGTCATAGACAGTAATGACATTCGTGGAAAAAATACTGCCAAATTATTTATTTCCCTTCCCATTGAAAAGCATTGTTCTGAATTAACATAAAAGCTCTACCTCCATAACAGTCGCTGAGTGTAATGACGTGGCGATGTGTGTGTGTCCCTGTGTGTGTGCAGGTGACGTTGCAGCGGGACGCGTCGGCCGGCCGCTTCGCCGCCGCCGCCGACGCGCAGACGCTGCTGGGGGCGTGCCGCGCCGCCCGACGCCGCGTGGGCGCGGGGGTGGGCGCGGGCGCCTACAGCCCTTACGGCCCCTGCGCCCCGCTCCCCGCCCCGCGCCTCCACTCCCTCGCGTACGCCCACGCGCCTGCACCCTTCGGGTAAGTCCCCCACCCCACACACTGCTCCTTCACGTGTCTCGGACTAAATGTTACAAACTTCTAAGGCGTGTTGGGGAACAGAAGATCATCACTTTGTGTCAGTGAAAATGGGAGGGAGAGAGAATGACAGAGAAACCAAATGTTCAGATCTTAAATTTTGACTCACAAGTTCAGATCTTAAATTCAGCTCACAAGTTCTTGTATTGTGCTTGCCTAACTATAGAATATTTAGGTAGTACTTTTCTGCCATTCGGATCACTTAGGTATTTTAGCAAATAGAGTGTGTGGTGTTCTTCCATTTCATCATATTCATGCATGAGAATTTGCCCAAATTTCAGGGGAAATGTCACGCACGAAACTTCCGTATGTGAAAGTTTCGTCAAGTTTGTAACAATCATTCTAAGGTAGCCGAATATATTGCTGGGCACGCAATAATACACGAAAATAAATAATATACACAGTAGAAGACTGGCATATTGAATTAAAGTTGTAAGTTTGGGGAAAACGTCAGCGAGAAATTTAAAATGTGGATATATTTGTTCACGAAGTAATAAATATTTCTGATTTTTCAAACATTTAGTAGATATTGTAGATATCACGATTCCGAAGCCGCATTTTATTTCCATTTATTTAATACCTAGCGGAAGTGGTCCCGGTATTCATTAATCTCCATATATTAGGCAGTGGAAGGAGTAAATTATACATACTGTGCAAAATAATGTAATTTTATTTACACACCGCCTCGCCCCCTTCACTCTATTCACTCCGCTTCGCCACGCCCTGGCAGCCACGCTCCACTTTTGCTCCACTCGCCCCACTCGAACCCACCACTTCCCACATCGCCATTTCACATCCCATATCCTTGCCATTCCATATGACTATAGAGCTCCACCCGCTCCGCCACCCCCGCTCCGCCA
>BOPP01000249.1:274357-330061 GCA_017312745.1 Gryllus bimaculatus
ACGCGGGCGGTGCCCGGCCGTTGATATGCAAAAGAGGCGAACGAGGCTGCATTTGCCTCGATGGAGATGCACCCCCGCACTCGCGCACCCGAAGTTCGGTCCAAAGCGTTCGCTCGCTGCCTGGCCAAATGACCGGTGTACGGCGAGTAATAAATTTTCGAGCAGTGGAACTAGTGATGCTATAACATCGCAGGGACTTACTCGTAACGTCTCTAATGGTCGCGTAAAATTATCATAATTACGTTGGAAGCAATACTAGCATCGATATTTCAGTCATGTATTGTGTATCTCTTTTTATCAAACTGCTTAAGATATTGCGCCCATTTGAATTTTCTAGTTTTTCTTATTTTTGAGAGAGTTGTAGAGGAAAAATATTTTTTGATTGCAAATTATATGAACATTGTTTGGTATTAAATGTGGGCGAGCTTGAAGTTGAACGGATTCTTGTGCAGAATATTCATTTTACTAAGAATCTGTGGTGTGTTTTAGGAGATTTTCAGTGATCAGTGATAGAAAGAAAACAGGGGCTCTGACAGACATTTTGCTTACAGGTACTTCGATACTTTTTTCAAAATCTAGATATCAATAGCCCTTTCTGTAACCTTCATACAGCTACCAATTGCTTGTAATACGAAATAGTAACTATACATGTGTTTCATTTCTGCACTCGGTCTCCACCTCAAGGAAGCGGGGTAATCCTACTGACTTTGACCTGGACTTACCGCTGTCAACCCCACTCTGAAAGGACATGCCCACCCCCTCCCCTTCCACTCATCACACTGTAGCTTCAGCGCCACTGTACATGCCGTTCTGAGAATTTGTATTCAGCAGGCTGATGCCGGAGCAGGTTTCTAATAAATAGGCCACGGACCATGTTTCCTTCCTCATCTTTGTTCTATCCTCTCCCCACTTACACTTACTTGCACCACACTACCTCACTTGTCGGGAGCTTAGAGGTCAAGCTAGGCTGGGGCCCCACCCCTACCACTCACCGCTGTGCTGCTGCAGCGCCAGGGTACATGCAGTTATAAGAATTTGGATTCAGCAGCCTTATGTCGGGGTAGGTTTCTAATAAGCAGGCCACGAACTACGCGACCTCTTTTCTTCCCCATCCCCTTCCCCTATACCCTTCCCCATCCTATACTCCCCCTTACTTACACCCACTTACACATACAGCACTACCACACATTATGTCGGGAGCTTAGAAGCCAGGCTGAGGTGGGCTGGGGCCCAGTTGGTGAGAGACACCTGGTAGGAAAAAACTTCACAGGCTGTCGTGTAGGTCGGCGTCGCATCTTGCCATTCAACGGGAAAAACCACCGCTAATTCCTGCTAGAAACATGCACCACACTTTCAGGACAAACGACCCTAGAAATTGACGCACCCCTGAAACATTAATCATTCAATCTAAGTGAGCAAGCCAAATTCAAAAACTTATATCGCTTAGTCCTTGCAGCATTGGTGTAGAACTGTGTGTGTGTGCGGCAGGCTGCTGGGCGAGCCGAGCGCCGCGCTAGGGCTGGGCGCCGCGCCGGTGCTGGCGGTGCCGCTGCTGGAGCAAACGGAGGACCGACAGCTGCGCCTGGCGCCCCAGAGGCCAATGGTCATGCGCCCGCCTGAGAACGGCTCCGGCGCCCACGCCCACGCCCACGCCAACCTCCAGCCGCACCTGCAGCTGCCGCCCACCGCCGCGCCGCGCAGGCGAGACATCGTCACCAAGCTATAGCGGATCCATGCCCAACTGGAGGTGGCTGGGAACCCAGCTGTAGTGCGTCGACAGGGCGGTGATTTCAAGCTGTGGTGATATCGCCTTCGAAGTGTAGCTTTTTCTTCACCAAGCAGTTGCCCTGGACCGGGGAGATCTCGTCACCAAGCTATAGCGGATCCATGCCCAACTGGAGGTGGCTGGGAACCCAGCTGGAGTGCGCCGACCGGGTGGTGATACCAAGCTGTGGTGACATCGCCTTCGAAGTGTAGCATTCTTTTCACCGAGCAGTTGACCTGAACAGAGGAGACCTCGTCACCAAGCTATAGCGGATCTATGCCCAACTGGAGGTTGCTGGAAACCCAACTGTACTGCACCGTCAGGGCGGAGATACCAAGCTGTGGTGACATCGCCTTCGCAGTGTAGCATTCTCTTCACCAAGCAGTTGTTCTGAACAGAGGAGACCTCGTCACCAAGCTATAGCGGATCCATGCCCAACTGGAGGTGGCTGGGAACCCAGCTGGAGTGCGCCGTCTGGGCGGTAATACTACGCTGTGGTGACATCGCTTTTAAAGGGTAGCATTCTTTTCACCGAGCAGTTGTCCGGAACTGGGAAGATCTCGTCATCAAGCTATAGAGGATCCACTCCCAACTGGAGGTTGCTGGAAACCCAACTGTAGTGCGCCGTCAGGGCGGTGATACCAAGCTGTGGTGATATCGCTTTCGTAGTGTAGCATTCTCTTCACGAAGTAGTTGTCCTGGACAGGCTATAATTCGTCACTATGTTCTGGTGCCGCCCTCCTAATTGAAGGAGGCTGTGAACCCAGCTGTAGCGAGTTGTCAGGACAGCGACTTGGAGCTATGCTGGTATTGCCTTCAAAGCCGTCAGGGTGGCGTCTTGGAGCTATGTTGACGTTATCTTCAAAGTTTACCATCCTCTTCACCGAGCAGCTGTCCTCGACAAGGGGGACCTCCTCACCAAGCTCTAGAGCATTCCACCCAACTAAAGGTGGCTGTAAACAGCTTAATTGCATCGTCTGAAGATAAAGTGACATAACTTTCAAAGAGTAGGATCCTCTGCACCAACAGTTGCTCCGAGAAGGTAAAACATCAGCAACCTTTAGTGCTTCCCACCTAACTGGAAGTGACTGAGAACACAGACGTAGCGTAAGCGCGTCGTCTTCAAGCTTTGGTGACATTGCCTTCAAAGTATAGGAGACTCTGCACCAAGCAGTTGCATTAGGAAGGTGAGACCTCGTCACAATGATCAAGTGCCTCCCACCCTATTCGAGATGGCTAGCAGCCCAGCTGTAGCTCGCCAGCAGGAGAGACCTCGTCATCAAGCTATAGCGCCTTCACCCTCATTGTAGGTTGCTGGCAATCGAGTTGTAACGCCTAGTCTGGTCGTTGGAACGGTGACATCAAGTTTTGTTGATCTCGCCGTAGAGATGCAGCATTCTAGTAATCTCCAAGCATATGTCTTTGACAGTCTAAATAAACTGATGAAACTTCTTAACCAAGATCAAGTTCAGCAGACAAGATTACAGATAATAAATCACTGCACTCCTTGAGCTGTGTGCAGAGGTCAGCTGTAATACTAGGGATGCTACTAGTAAAAGTATCTGCAAGTACATTTTACTCATCACTAGTATGCTAAGGTTAATAGTGATATTAGAATGGTTAGATCCGGTTGCACAATCCGTCAAGGTGAAAAAACTCGTCGCTTACTTGTTATAATATCGTTCCACACCAATCCTCACCGACAGATTTCGAAATCTGGCCTTCAATTTCTGAGATACTATACACCGAGAGATTTTGCCATTTCGTTACAAATCAAAAACTTTGTAAAATCTACTAAGGGTGAAGCTTATTTAAAAAGCGTTGTGAAACTACCATAACACTAATATGTAGTGATCACGTCGCCAAGAAGTAAACCTATGATAGCTGATTTTTTCCATACTCTTCGGTCTTTGGCAATTTTTTCTAATTGTGCAAACGTCATTATAGGATTAATGTTTTTAAAAACTGTCATATGACAGTTTCATGTAATAATTTTATCCATTTCATTGGCTATACTTCAGCATGTAAAATTTGTTAACAATTGAGCATAATTCACCTTCAAGTATTGGAAAGAAATGAGATGAAAGAGAAACGTTACTTTCGTCCAAGTGGATTCTCAAAAGTAATTCTGGTTGCGCAGCAAGAAAAGAGATTGCGTTTCTTAATCTATTTTGTGACAGCGCGAGCAATACATTACCAATAACATGAACAGACAAACTTCAGGCGAAAATCAACAAATATCGTGTTTGGTTCAACTATGTGGTTTACAATTTCAAAGAAAAAACTAAAAATTACATTTAAAAAATATGGATTACGGTTGAATAAATTTGAAGCGCCGGATTAAGGGATTTATACTCCACGAAAACTTCAACAAAAACTACAGCACAAAGCAATCTTACATTTTCCAATTTAGAGCGTCATATGGACGTTTCTTTTTTTAAGGCGTACAATACTTTTGACGTTCAAGTATTTAACTCTGAAAAAATTTGGTCTTGGCGTTAACATTTCATTAATTTCAATCGAAGTGATCACTAATTCTAACATCGTCAGCGATAGACACGTCTCAGAATATCTTGAGAAACCACTTTTTACTGTCATGAGTCATTTTATGCTTGCTTAGTGTTCTTGAGCTGATGAGATTCAAATAATATTGTACGAGTACTTTAGTAATTCTAAACTATTTTGATCAATAAATTGTGAGAGAAGTGAATAAGATCTCGAGCTACCAGGAAAACAGGAAGATGAGCGACAGAGATATTTTTTAATGGAGCGTGAGGATTAATTGCATTTCTGGCAGTTATTTATTTTAATGTTGGCTGGTTCTAGATCGTGATATTATATGGATGGGTGTGAATAGGCTAGTCGTTTCGAGATTATTCACAGACCTACTTGGTGATGGATGTAAGATTGACATGAAATTTCCTGCAATCCGCTGAGAATGAAAATAATAATGGTAGCCGATGCTTTTAATTTCATTACACATACTAGTGGATAAACAATGACTCCTGTAAAATGCATTGTAAATTGACTTACAACTGTTTTTAATTTCCGAAGTGATTTTGAAAGTGCTTTCTTTCAACACATTTCCTATAAAAACCACTTATATAAAAACATAGACAAGAAAGAAAAAAAAATACTCGAAAAGAACGGGGTATGATTTGGTTACATTTTAGATGGATATGAGGTAGATTTAATTGTATTCTTTCGTAAGGTTATGAAGCACCTCCAAACTTTGTAAAAATAGAAAACGGTGAGTTTTGATTCCAAAGCCTTGAGCAAAACGCACCCAACTTCTAAGACTCAATATTGAAAGAGAGACAGACTGAGGGAGAACGAAAGAGAAATACTAAAAAAAAGAATGGTTTGTTCCAAAATACGTAATAGTTCGATAATTAACGTGGGAGGCAGATAAATTCAAAAGTAAACAGTGTGACTCAGAAAACTATAAATTTTCAATAAGGCATTAATTGACACACCCCTAGGTTTTTTCGTATAGTATTGAAGTAAAAGTCATGTGAATATTCTCATAAGCTAATAAACGAAAAAAATAAGTGCTGTTTCTATATCAGGCAATGAACGTGATTCATTCTTTTTCAGAAAATTGATGAACTAATATTAATGAAGAAAGCAAAAATGTATTATGGATGTTACTCTTTCCTTTTAATGAGTAATATGTATTGATGTGCACTGTAGATATTGCAATTATGTCATCATTCAAATAGTATACATACAAAATTTAGGTGTAAGGGAGATGTGATATTTTTTTCAAACGTATTAATTCTTTCAATGGTTCTAAACAAATCGGTGTGATTCGGGAAACCAAAACTAGTAATAAGAAGTCTTTTTTCTGATTATTTTGCCACTATATTTTACACTATATACTACACTATATTTTAATACCTACATCAAGATCTGAGGAAGAAAAAAAATTGCAATACGAAAATTGAATAGTAACAACACCGAAACTTCAGTTTGTATTATTTCAAGAAAGAAGAAAAGCGATGGAAATTGAATCAAATAGTGTTTCTGTATAGATAAAAGTTTCACGAAAGAATTATTTTTCTTCCTACCTAAAATTCATAGAATTTTTCATTTCTATTATTATCTAATTCCATTAATGTCTTTTTTCCAGAACCAGCAGAGACTCGTGGGGAGTAGGATACGAGAGTTATTTATTTACTGTTAAATGAAATTAACGAATTACCGTTCTTACAAGAAGACATTATCACAAAATATTCGAAGGTAGATAAGAATAATGTATGTATTAATTGGAGATAGGAGGATAATGGACGAAAGTAACTGTCCATATGACTTTGATTAGGATAGTGGTAGTAGTGATGATTCTCAAAATACTTAGCTCATGGAGGTTTTCCCTCTCGTTTACAGACTGTGAGTTCATACAGAAGGTTAATTGAAGTGATGCTAATTAACTACAGGAGGAATGAAAATTATCATATGGATGGAAGTATTGAACACGCAGCATTTTGATAGAAACTTTATTAATTGTTATCGGACGTCTCGTCAAAATACATTTAACATCATAAGAGCAATCTTATTTAAAATACATAGCACTACTTGATGTTAAATGTTGATGTACTAGTAAACGCAGAGGTAATTTAAGTACAGATGATCAACTGTTTGTATTGCCAACTATTGGTCTAAGGTTGCTCTGAAAAGATCAAATTTATTTTGAAAAAAAGTCAGCTAATAAATAATAAATTTGTGTAAAGTGAATGTTGAGTGTATTATACTTTGATCCATATTGTCATTTACATACCTACCAGGGAAGGCAAAACGTATTAATGTGCAGTTATTCGACAGAGATCAATTGCCAGTTTCTGTTGACAGTAATTACGTTTTGTCAGGTCGAGGATACAGCTTTTAATTCTACTTTGATTTTCAAATTTCAACCAAGGTGTTTGCATTTGTTTGATCAAAACCAGAATTGTAAATGTTTACATGTATATTTACAACACCAAATGAAAATTCTCGCTCTTAAATTCTCGATTAAAAATTTCG
Source organism: Gryllus bimaculatus (assembly GCA_017312745.1). Taxonomy (NCBI): domain Eukaryota; kingdom Metazoa; phylum Arthropoda; class Insecta; order Orthoptera; family Gryllidae; genus Gryllus; species Gryllus bimaculatus. The sequence continues at coordinate 281,142 of BOPP01000249.1, forward strand.
TCTACAACAAATATATTTAATGGAACTAAAATCCATTATTTAAAATGAATGTTCAATTTCATAAATGAAATACACGTCAATTCTTATTTTGAAGCTAAGCAAAATAGATTTAATACATTTTCATAATCTGACTGTTTCTTAGAAAAAAACTGATAAACATAAAGTGGTATATTTTGAGAGAAATAATAAAGATGAATAAATAAATAGTACCTGTCTATTTTTTCTCTTACTTTCCACCTTTACAAATCATAAATTTGCTTCTAGTTTGATGATAATATCTCATAGGTTATAAATAAATCATAAAGTTTTAAACATTGCCAATTTTTTGCAACAATTTCTTTCAATTTTTCAAATCTAGAAAGATAAATATTTTTGGAGAAAAAATGTATCATTCAATTCCGTTGACCTGCCTGTAAAAGTAAGCTACCTAACTGTTACAAATCATTATTACTTTTAAAATTACATTGAATAACGCAATCCTGAGGATTTTGGGAGTGAAAGTAATTGTAAGAGTTTGTCAATTGAGACAACCTATCGCTGAAACGAGAAATAAATCTACCGAATGTCGTGTTTAATTTACACGTATATTCCACACTTAAATGTTACATATTCTATTTGAAAATAAGGCACTTTTAGGGTTTAAAAATCAACAAGTGCCGGATTATGTCACAAGTACGAAATAAGTATTTTTCATAAAATATACGATTATTCTTTGATAATACATTTTGCGAGTAGGATCAAAATAGTTATAACCTAGAAACCAGGGGCTTAGTTATAAGCTACATTATGTGTTATGTACGTATAATATTGGTTGTAGTGAACTTTAAATAAACCGCTTTTCCTCTAAATTAAACGTAAAGCTTATAACATCTTGCAAACGTGTAGATGCTTTAAATTAACAGTGAGTAAATTTAAAGAGTAACATATATTATACATACAAACAGTATGAAATTGCAATAAGTGAACAAATTCTGTATTATGAGGGCCAATAATTTACTGATATGGGCAATAGATTGCACAGTTAATGAAAGTTCACTACAACGAATATGTTAACAGTATAATTTATAAATATAAATATACCCCGGATTTTCAGTCTTGAGTGCCTTCTCATAATTCAACATTTTGAGTCCTGCACGTGCTAGTAAAATGCACTGTCAAACAATCTACCAAATCCCAGGGTGAATTTCCAATGCGAATCCACGGAGCTGAGCAACTCTCAAACATAATAAAAGGGAAGTTCTCTACATGACTGCAACCTAGTGGACCCTCAAAGACGTCACCCGGAACTGTTCAGTTGGCCATTAGTCAAAACAGTAATTGAAATTATTTTTTTCGTGTGTTTCGAATCGATTTGGTTTATTTTCGGTAGTAGAACAGTAAAATACTGTAAGTGACGTGTGGGGGAGAAGAATATTTTACGCTCGTTGTCTTTGAGTTCCAGAGTCTCTTCCTCACCTTTTTATTTATCTTAATTGTCTGGTAGATAATAGTTCCAAGAAAAGGAGGTTACCAGCATTTGAAAACTAAAAATATTCACTTCAGAACAATAGAAAACTAATTTGTAGAGGTTAACGAACTACAAATTTGTGTTCAATTTCAGTTGCCTGTCTGCACTAAATAGGTAAATTCCTTAATATTTATAGTGTTTTGATGGGGCATATTATTGATTTCAAGACAACTATTTTTAAATTAACTGTTAGAAAGATAGTACTTGAAAAATAATCATGCTGTGTCCTCCTATGTTTCCTTTTCTCAACATCATATTTTTCATCCGTCCATTGTTATTATTCCTCTAATCACGACTTGAGATGTAATCAGTCGGTTTGACTATAAAATCTCCTCTAGGTTGCAACAATCTTCCTATTGTTTTATTATTATTATTATTATTATTATTATTATTATTTTGTTTATTCTCAAAGTTTTTGGTTTCACATGGATACCACACAGATACAATATCAAAGCATGGTAACACAGACATATTTAAAATCTACAAAACAAATTAATGCTAATAACAAATACATTTTTAAGAATGAGCTTTCAAAATTCAACATATATGCTTCCATGAATCTCCTGACTAGTGAGCAGGTACTGATCATAATCGACTTCTGGAGGCCGATGATAATGCTCTTCTCCAAGCAGAGTTCTTCCAATGATCTGCAGAGAGGTTTTGGTATCACGCCAGTTGCTGACAGTACAATTGGGATAGTTTTCACTTCTGACACTTGCCATTGTTCTTTTACGGCAAATACTAGTTCTCGGTATTTGTCGATTTTAGTCTGATATGTTGTCATCATGTTTCTGGTATTGACGACTGCAAAATCAATAAACCAAACTTTCTTTGCAGATTTGTCCCAAAGAGTAATATCAGGTCTGTTGTGCTGAATTGTCCTGTCAGAATACTGCAGTCCCAGTATAACTTATGTGCCTCATTTTCTAGTACCGCTTCTGTATGATACTGGCAGTATGGTGCATCCACTTTCTGAGGTAGCCAGTGCTTTACAGCTAGTTTGGAATGGATGATGTGGCCCTCTTGATCGTGTCTCACTTTATAGTCAGTGGGAGCTAGACAACTACAGCCTGATAAAATATGCTGAATGGTTTCATGATCTCGACCACTCATGCGACTTTCATCAGTTAGTAATCCTTGGTCTTTGATGATATATTTTAGGTAATTCTTTTTGGGAATCACCTGATATTGTATTACTATCATGTTGTTGTTATTATTATTATTATTATTATTATTATTATCATCATCATCAATATTGAATATATTATAATAATATATTTTTATTAATAATCTTTTAGTCGCGAATTGGGCGTCTAGAACCACGCGGTCACACCCCGAGACAGAATTAACATAATGAATTTCTGAATGATATTTCTGTAGTATTTTCTGTTCTTTTAGGGGTGTATGCTCCGGTACAGCGTGTTACCAGTTTGTGTTAGAAACTTGGCTTCGCAAACACCTTGATAGCGCGAGTTGCCTCCGATGAGCGAAGTGCGAGTGGGCGAGGCAGCCGCGGGGAGCGCCACCGTCCTGCGCCGTATCTGGTTATCAATTAATTGCATCAGTCATCCGCCACCAATTGGGGCGCGGCTCCTTTCCGGAGGGGGGCGGGGCACGCCCCACCCCTCGGTTAATTCCTCGTAATCTGCGACGAGATTACTCCGCGACCGCTCCGCCCCCTCCCACGTCCCTGCTTCCCCCTCCGCCCCCTTTGTTTCCTCCCCGTCCTTCGGGACCCATAACGGCCCACCGCACCCGCTGCCACCAACGCCCCCACCATCTCCACCTCCGTCTCCACCGCCTTATTCCCTCCCGCCGTCCACATCGCCCCTGCCGATGTACCGACTACCGCGTTTCCGACTTACTCCGACAACGACGTAACTACACGACGCCCTCAACACCAACTCGTACGCCGTATCCGGAGGATAATTCTAGAGACCATCTGTATTGATCGGTAGTGTTCCATGGTTTCTCCAATCAACTCCTGGCGAATATCGGAGCATACTGCAAGCCACGGACCGCACGCAATCTTTCCTTCCTCTCCTTTCTTTCCTTACCCCTTACACACACTTGCACTACATCACCACACTTGACAGGAAACTTGTTGAGCTTACAGCTTGTCCCTGTTGGGGCAGTGCCCGGCTGATGCGAGATACCTGGTTGAGCGAAACCCCGCTAGCCGACGGTAAGTTAGCGACGGATCTCGCCATCCAGCGACGGAAGATCACCGCCACCTCACGAGGAAAAATCATGCACTACACTTACGGCACTAATGACCTTTGGAGTTGACGCGCCCGGAATCACTAAAACCAACCAATCAACGAACATCTACGACCCCTGCCTTTCCTAATGTCCGTCGCCTGCAGTACCCCCACTCTCCCCATTACCTCCTCGCACGCGCCTCTGCGTTCTCCGTCTTCTCCTCTGACTACCCTTGCCTCCGCTCCTCCTCTCTCTGGACCGCCTCTCCCGGTCGCCGTCCCCGCCGTCCACCTCTCCCCACGCTATCAAGCGGCGTATCCGACTGCATCCCGTGGTCATCCTACATCCCCGAGTCAAAGCCCGACTGCATCTCGTCTCATTTTTTACATTATGAGGTTTGATTTCTACGTTTATCGTGGTTTGGTTAGGAATCATGTCCTTTTAAAACACAGTAAACGTTGAAGACCACACTTAAAAGTTTGAGGAAACAAAACTTGAAATCTTTTGTCGATAACATCATCTTACCTCGCGACTTACATACACTTTTACGAAGTTTCTGCCATGTTCACGTTTATTCGCGGTTTTCTCATTTCTTTGCGAGAACATTTCTTTGCGCGACGTATGAACTTAGCAAAACATTTTACTCCTTCCGAAACAACAGATGAACGAAACGGGATGCATTTGGACTATCGCTTCTCAAGTAACGAAAAGTATTGCCCAGGTCGTTGGCGACAAAAACGGCTCAGGGGGAGGTGGAGGGTGAAAGAGGAACTACCCAGAGTCGTTCAGGTTGTCTGCAGATGGATATGCTATCTCCGTGGCAGGAACAGTTCAATAGATATTCATCCAGACCTCTTCTATTTTACTCTTGACCAACCTCATAGGTGGTTGCCACCATTGGTGAGTGCAGGATCCATGGTGACTCTCCTTCTCCTCGAGCTACTATTGAAAAAGCCTCGATCATGCAATGGTGAAATGCATGCTGACATTTTACTATTGTACAGGTAAATTATAAAAAAAATATTACGAATATTGCAAAGGTCTATGCGACTAGTAGAATGTCTAATGTGCTCTACTTATCTACACCTTACATTTTATCTGGCGGATTTCTCCCTGTTGTGGGAACCTGGGCGTTAGACTCTATCTGCTCATGTACGCCCTTGGCCTCGCATCTGGGTCTCGTCAGAACGCAGATGACCTTACGGTAACCTCCCCATACAATGCCTAAGGTGGGCCACCCTGATAGCTACTAGCTATCTACTAGCGAAACAATGCACTACACACAGTGCGCCGTGATATGTTGCTCCTCTATGCCCAGAGAATCGGGCCACCGCCACGACGAAGCCAAGAGCCCATTTGAGGGCCGCCCAGACCCAGGCGCGGGTGACTCAAGGCCCTCAACCGGTCTCCTCACTGCCTCCATCTTGAAGCTATCGACGTGAGTATCGCCGAAATATAGGCAACCTGGCAAAACGGTTCATGCTCCCCGTCTGAACTTTTATATGCAGATCCGGGTCATTCTGAGAAAGAAGTGCATTTCACTTTATTCTTACAAGAAATTTAAAGAAAAAATTTGGAGCCGTTTTTGAGAAGATTTTGAATATGCCTCAGGAGTTTCATGTAAAATATCCCCAAATTTTAAAGAATGTTTTTCAAAAATCCCAAAGCTTCAAGTCGAGCCAGATCTACCGGGTATGTATCCATTTTGGAAAAAATCCTACGTATAGTTTAGGTAATAATGATATTCACAGACGGATGGACAGAGACAGACGGACAGACGTTTTGATAAAAAAAACACATTTTCGGTATCAAGGAACTCTCAATTTCTGAAATCGTGCTAATACATAACGTTTTAGAGGGTGCAATTTACCACATATTTGAACATGATTTATCTACATTTTCTGTAACAGGGGCGACTATGCCCCCTCCCTGAAGGGAGTCTATGCGACTATGCCGAATGGCGAAGATCATTTACAATCGCATACCAATGACTTATCGGAGAACCCTAATGGAGGGGGAGGAGTCAACGCCGGACCCCAGAATAAACTGCGAAATAATTGAAGGAAAATGTTGTTTATTGATAGAGCTATTGATAATATGAGCTAATGATACATACATTTCGTAAATACAATTCGAATAGTTAATACATGGGAACTAATGATACAAGCACAAATTTCAACAATAATTTAATGCAAGTTTGCATTAAAATGTCTCCATTTGTTGAGGCACGATCAGAGCATATATATTTTTAACATTTTGTGTACTTGTGGTCCTTTCCGCCTGACGCAGATGATCAAGTCCTGTATTTGTGAAAGTCGAAAAATATTACTGACGGAGGCGCTTTCTGCCGCATGCCTCTAACTACTAATGCGCGTAATTAATTCAATCAATTCTTATGATAATTCTTAGGAAATGAAGATTCATTAATTCTATTGCAAAGATTTTCAAAACGTGCAATGGGATGGCTACTCCTGTAATCGATGTCTTTTAAATCAGCAGTATGTCGCAGAACACTGAAAGTGGAAGGTATCAAGAGTGAAGTTCGCTTAGGATCGAACGATATAAAAAGACGTCTCGAATGTCATGACATAAGCTTGAAGTTTCTCTCTCCCCATTTGGGTACTAAATAGTATTTCAGTATGTCGTATTTGGATGCCCTTTGAGTCTAGTATATCCAGAGTTCATTTTAATTAACTTTGTGTGTAGTGGCCGTTGGTAAATTCATATAAAGTGGTCATCCAGTGTTTTAATTCCAAATTAATGACACGCAAACACTTTGGTAATTAACTTTTGCAATTAATTGTTAAACTAATTATAGTTAATGTAAACTACATCTGCATAGCAACAGTTGTCAAATCGATCACACTTAACTCTTTGCGGGAAAAATTAGCTACATAAACATTGACTAGTAATGTTAAAAAAGGGATATATTTACGTTTAATATTAATCAAACAATAACTATTTATAAGAGTCAATTTTGTAGGTAATTTAAAATAAAATGTGTGATTTATATAATTAATTATTTTAAAACCATTTTTCTTAAAAATCAAAATAGCAAGGGGAGACACTCAGAATCTTGCCTCAGAACTTATGGTAGGGAAATTAAAAACCCGAAACATATAACGTTATTTCGTATTTCATGGTCAATAAATATAGACAAACGTACTACAGGTCTTATTAGATGAGTAAAGAACAATATTAAATATTCCCCTGTATGTTGTAAAAATTAATACCTATTACGGCCGGCCACAAGATTAGATAGATAGAGAGATATATAGAGATAGATAGATAGATAGATACAAAGATAGATAGATAGATAGATAGATTTATTATTTCTTCATTTCTTTCATAGATTTATTCAACCTGGTGACAGAACACTACAATTTACATATTACAATTAGGAATATTGATGCAATGTTACATGCAATACCAACTGCATTACAATTTTTTAAAGAACTGTAATTATTGTCTGGAAGCATTTCTTTCTGTTAATGTTTCTTTCAAATAATATTATTTTACATTATTATATTAATTAAATAGTTCAATTTAAATAAATATAAACAAGAAATGCACGGGATTTGGTCGGAGTCAGAAATATTAAATTCTTTTTGCCGACAACTAATCTAGTAATTAGTTATTAACATAGAAAATTATTTATTTATTCCTATATTGTCAGAGCAATAATTGCATAGTATCTCCTGAATTCCTTGCTTATAAAAATAAACAAAATTAAATAATACAGTAAATAATTGACCGGAAGTACGTACAAACATTGTGTAGTACATAACATATTATGTTTTTCACATATATCATATAATTACTTACTTTATGTTGCAATATCAAGTTGTTATAACTAATATTTTTAAAGAATTAATGTTATGTATTAGTACTTCCAATATTTGAGCTTTTTTCTTGTTATCGTTGCTTTAATTAATCGCTTGCTGGACCGGATACACCCACGAGTGAATAGGGCACGAGGTCCTGATCCCACAACTGCATTGTAGTAGAGTTTCCATTCATTTACTATGATGCATTAGCCCGTATTGAACGTTGCGCGGGATAGATCTTCACACTGTAGCCAATCCATGTGGAGTTGTGTTGGAATACTGCCAAAATGCTGTGGAGAGGATGTACTAACTCCTCTTGTGCACCTATCATGTGTAAGTGTATCTTTTAGTAAGGTTTGTACGTTTTGTGACCATTATTTTATATTATGTTCTAAGTTGAAAAAGGGTCTATTTATAGTGTTGTCTTTATGTTTTGCACCCACCACTATACAATGTAATAAAAATATTCCAAAACGTAATGAACTAATGTTTTAATATTTCTAACTCATTCCGACGAATCCCGTGGTCTACATTACATATTTCTACTTCATGGTCATGAATTCTACACAGGTTAAACAACTAGTTTTTTTTTGAATTTGTCGTTCAACATTGCTTTCATTCTTTGCAAGGGGTTGTACTCATAACGCTCGAAAATTTAAAATACTACAAGTATTTTTAAGGACATTGCAACAATTTTCTGTGAAATAAAACTCAATTACAAGTAACAGGAGTGCATGAACCATGTAAAAAAATGTAACGGAATATATACCTGAAATTCCATCAATTTTCCAACTAACTGGAGTATAGACTTTGCCCAATGTTCCTCTGAAAAGGGGCGCGCGCAGGTAGCTTTGCAAACGGATGCAACCACCAGCGGAGCGCGCGTCCGAATTTAGTGCTACGCAACATTGATGGGAGGGCGCAACCGAATTGCGGCGTAACGATTGGACGGTCAAAGACGCGGCAATTAATGGAAGCAGCCGCAACCACCGCCCCCTCCATCCGTTCATCCTGAGCCCTCGCCCACGCTCCGGGACATGCTTCGATCTCACGCTGCAACCTCATTTCTACATTCTGCCGTCACGCTCCACATTCTCTCTCTACGTTCAACCCTCACAATCCGTCCTCACGCACCAACCTCTAATCTATGCACATCTCCACCCTCACGCTTCATCCTCACACTCCGCCCTCACACTCCGCCCTCTCACTCCGCCCTCTCACTCCGCCCTCACACTCCCCCTCACACTCCCCCTCACACTCCGCCCTCACACTCCGCCCTCTCATCCGCCCTCTCATCCGCCTCACACTCCGCCTCTCACTCCACCCTCACACTCCGGCCGTCGGTACTCGTCCTGTCCTACTCGCTCACAAACTCCGCCGTCATACTCCGCGCCTCACACTCCCCTCACACTCCGCCTTTCCTCCGCCCTCTCACTCGCCCTAAACTCCGCCTCTCACTCCACCTCAACTCCGACGTCGTACCGTCCTGTCACTCCGCCCTCACACTCCGTCGTCATGCTCCCCCACTGCCCCTCGACACTCCGCCCTCACCTCCGCCTCACACTCCGCCCTCACAGCTCCGCCTCAAGCTCGCCCTCACACTCCGCCGTCATACTCCGCCCTCTCACTCCGCCCTCACACTCCGCCCTCTCACTCCGCCCTCACACTCCTCCTTACACTCCCCCCTCACACTCCGCCCTCACACTCCGCCCTCACACTCCGCCCTCACACTCCGCCCTCACACTCCGCTCTCACACTCCGCTCTCACACTCCGCCCTCACACGCAGTCTTCACACTCCGCCCTCACACGCAGTCTTCACACTCCGCCCTCACACTTCACCCTCACACTCCGGCCTGACACTCCACCCTTGATCACGCATCTCATAACTAGATTGAATGAAGTCGCTGTTCGGAGCAGAATTCTAACGGCCAGCTACTCAGACCGGTAGTTTTTTGTGGTTTCTCTATAATAACTAAGCGAATTTCGGAGCAGTTACCCCCCAAAACATGCCATGGATTGCGTGCTCTTTCCTTTTTCCTTGGAATATCCTCACCCCTTACTTACACACATACACACACACACACACTTACATGCTCTACACTTCCTCACAAGTTGGGAAACCGATTGGGAGCCTAGAGGTTGTCCCGACTGGGGCCCTGCCCGGTTGTGGGTGGCATTTGGTTGGGGAAAATTCCGCTAGTTGGCGGTAGGTCGGCACCGGATCTGGCCATCCAGCGGCGCAAGATCACCGCCACTGCCCGAGCAAACAACATGCACTACACGTACGGGAATAATGACCATAGCACTTGAAGCGCCAGGAATCACTAATCAATTAAATCAAATAGATCAACGTATTGCGCCCGCGCTCTTCAGTTCCAATCACGATCCTCTCTCGCTCACTTTGTGTCCTCACACTCCGTCCTCACGCCCTATACGACTGTATTAACTTTAATTAAAGTTGTATTTTGTAAAGCTGATTTAACTTTAATTAATGTTGTAACTTTAATTAAAGTTAAAGTTTTATTAATTTAAGGTGCGCAATTATACCAGCAATTATACCAGTTCGTGAAAGAAGGGAGGCAGCTCGGGCAACTTGTCCCAGCCCCTGACTTAATTCGGGTCTAGAACCTTTATTTCATTCTAAATAAATGAGAAACAATACATTTTCTTCCAATTCAAACTATCCGCTCAAAGTTTTCTGTTGCGTAGGGAAATTAATTTTGTTTATTTATCGGGGGAGTGGAACTTTTGCTTGTAATAAAGGGCTCCGTCGCTCAAATGCCCCAGGCCTCTCGTGTGCTTTGGGAACCCCTAAATTATATTACGCGCTTTATATTCCTTCAAATTGGCACGAAATTGAAACCCAGTCAAATTAGGGGTTTTAATTATGATTCTAAATTGAATAAACACATTCTTATGTTTTGTTTAATTTATGTATCGGTCAATTTTTACCCCCTGCCTCTTAAAAACTCGTATGTTTCTGAATAACCTCTCCTCCCACTCTTTCCACCTTGCGTCACTTATGCGCACTCCTTTTTGAGTTAGTCCCAGGCGTTACTCACCCTCCCCCACACTATGCCACTCATCCGTAGAGAGAACAGTGCACAACCCTCTTCTCCGCCCCAATCCGTGACTGCTCTCTCCCAGACCATCTCACCACTGGATATGGGTATCAACACCTAAGGGACCGAGAGAGGCATCAACGGATGCCACTGCAATGCCTCTGACTGGGCGGGACTTCGTTCGAGTCCCAACAGGGGTAGGATTTTCAACTCTAGCTAGTGAGCAGTGCCACTGCAGTGCCTCTGACTGGGCGGGACTTGGTTCGAGTCCCGACAGGGGCAGGATTTTCTACTATAGCTAGTAAGCTGTGTATAACTAGCTTAATAACTAGTACAAGTTTGGTCGCTGACTGGAGGAGAATTCTAGTAGATAACTTCTCTGATCGGTAGTTTTCCGTAGCTCCTCACCCTTACTGACACACGCGACTTTTCACTGCACTGCCACACATGCCGGGAGACCGGCTGAGAGATCTTGTCTCAGCCGGGGTGATGTCCGCTGATGGAAGATACCTGGTTGGGGAAAACCCCGCTAGCCGAGGGTAGATCGGCGCTGGAACTCATCTTGTAGCCAAGGAAGATCGCCACATGCCGCGATAAATGATTGCACTACACTTACGGCATTAATAACCTTATCAGTTGTCGCGTCTGGAATCTTTAATCAATCAATCAAATCAAACCCAAAGGATGGCCAACGTCCAATGCATATCTTCTCAAATGCTGCAGGAGACATTTATCCGAATTACACTGCAGCGTGGACCAACTAATTATTATTTGAATAATTATTTCCAGTTTACAAATGTAATACTTTGATTGGTGTGGTAACTGGTCATATTGATTCTGCAAGAGAGAGTAACCTACAATTAAAAAATACGGCAACCACTGCAATTATTTCTCACTACAAGCGCGGTTTGGTGTATATTGCATGTGAATAAATCATGGAACACAACTCATCTGTGTTTTTAACAATTAAGATTTTATAATTTAAAATATTCAGGAAATATCGGCCGTATACGGTAGAAATAATATTATTCGTGAATAATTGATGTCACAATTTCAATAAATTTTTACACAGCACTGAAGATAGTCGCAACATGACTGAAAAGCCCTTTGTGTTTTAAATAATGCTTTATTAATGCTTTGCGATTGATTAATGATTTTATATATTTATGTCTATTCAATTTTGAACCTTTACATTGTGAAAAAATGAAAATATTTTGTGTGGTGAAATGTATACTACCGATTATGTGCACTAATGCGACGAAACAAGAATGTAATAAATTATGTACGTTTAATTGTTACTTTCTTGTAATTCGTACTTACGTAGCATAGGGGAAGTATTGAAACGCTAAGGAAAAACTTTCCACACAAAAGCACCCTTCAGACACTGTCTGAAGGAGAATTCTACCTGCCGACTGCTCTGATCGTTTTTTACCGTGTTTTTTCCTATCAACACCAGACGATTGCCAGAGCAGTAGGCTAACAAACGCGTGAAGACAAACTGGGCAGATAACGATATCACTGGACAGCTGTACGTACAACTGGGACTGGGACTATATCACTGGATAACTGGACAGCTATCTCGATCTATTCTTTCTCCCTACACACACACACATACACACATTTACATGCACTACATTACCACACGTGTCGCTAGACCAATCGGTATCTTAGAACGTCTCTGGGCTGGGGCAGTGCCTAACTGAGGGAGATACCTGGTGTAAGGGGTGGGGATAATGGAACAGGAAGGAAAAATCGCGCGCGGTCCGTGTGCTGTTTGTGAGGGTACTGCTGCGGCATTGGCCTGAAACTGATCGTAAAAACAGAGAAAACTTCCGATGAGAGCAACCCGCTGCTAGAATTCTCCTTCCTACAGTGACTGAATTCGACCTATCAGACAAGCTAGTAAGTACCGAAAATCTTGGCACTATCGAGAGTGGAACCTAGGAGGCGGAACCTGGCCAGAGGCACTACAGTGACATCAGTTGACGCATTGAGCCATCTCTCCCGTATAAGTATTAAAGGGTATAAACAGCAAAAACGTTTGAAAAAGAAAAAAGGAGTTCGCGATACATTTATCAATAAGGTAACAAGAATAAAGAACCGTTTTTGTTCTTAGGAAATAAATTGGGTGCAATGGGATTGGACATTTTCAAAGAAAGGGAGGAAAGGGTGTCGCTTCTATAAGAAAAAATATTCCGATGTAGAGCGTCGCTAAATTTGAAATAAAATTTCTAGAATAATAAAAAAACGTGTGTTGGGTGTTCATTTGAACGAAAATATTGAAACGAACTAAACAAGAATTCGAACTAGAGTATACGGATGTTATTGTCAAAATAAGCAATGAACCAGAAAATGCCCACAAATGAAGGACTGGGTACTATCGAAGGACTGGGTAAAGAAAGTTACAAAGGTAATTTGGAGAGAGACGACTATCATCCAATAAGTACTACCTCCAATCAAAAACATACAAACACTTGAAGGTACTGTTATTAATTAGTTAAATGTACTTTAAAGGTTGAATTGGACCTAGCAATGTAGCTAGTGTCGAAGATGCTACCACCGCAGGGGGCGTCGTGTTCGCACGTTTTGCGTCGCGAATGTCGACGCTGCCTTAAGCCCCCGCGTCACCAAAGCCGGCCGGACACACTTTAGCAATACAGAAATGCAGAAATCCACACCGTTGCAGAGCGCTCCATAAGCGCGTTGCCTTCGATATCGGCTCCGGACTTCACACAGCTGACGGCTCCCAGGGGATACTCGAACCCCCGTCCCCCCACCCCCTTGTGACGCCAAGGGAGCTCTCTCGCGGACAACGGCGCTTAAACGATTCGAGTTTTTGATCGGAAATATCGATTTTATTCTCTGCTCTGCAATACGATCAAACAAAAAGGTCAATTAAAAGCTTAAAGAAAATATCGTTTTCGCGTTTGGCGAAATATTTGTTTCTCTATGTAGCCTCTTTTAAATTCATGAGTACTGGCTCCATGTAGAGACATTTGAGACTTCATTTCGGCCATTTTATTTTTCAAGCTTCCTGGGATGAGTTTTTTGACATTGAGCGAAGAGCACCAGAAACGATCTGAAATGAAAAGAAAATTCTACATGCATGAGTCAGTAAATAAATCATAAATTATTCGTAATGTTTTTAAAGATGATAGCAGTTGTATTGTGAAAAAAATCTCGATATTCAAAGATGTTTGATAAGTTTTGAGGTATAAATAATTTGCGTATGTATGGTCAAAATAAATGAACAAATAAGGCATAAAATTACTTCGACACAGAAAAATAAATTATATTATGTCTAATTGACGTGTGTTACAATATTAACTATGATTCAATATAATACCACCAACGCCCGCACCATCTCCAATCCCTATTCCCTCCTGCCGTCTCCATCGCCTCTGCCGTTGCGCCGACCACCGTGTTTCCGACGTACTCCAACAACGGCGTAACTTCACGACGCCCTCAACACCAACTCGTACGCCGTATCCGGAGGACAATTCTAGAGACCATCGGCATTGTTCGGTAGTTTTCCGTGGCTTCTCCAATCAACTCCAGGCGAATATCGTAACAGTATGCCAACAAACAGGCCACGGACTATACGCGATATTTCCTTCCTCTCCTTTCTTTCCTTACCCCTTACTCTTGCACTACACTACCCACACATACCGCGAAACCGGTCGGAAGCTTCCAGCTTGTCCCTGTTGGGGCAGTGCTCGGCTTATGCGAGATACCTGGTTGGGGGAAACCCCGCTAGCCGACGGTAAGTTGGCGCCGGATCTCGCCATCCAGCGACGGAAGATCACCGCCACCTCACGAGGACACCTACACTTACGGGACTAATGACCTCGGGAGTTGACGCGCCGGGAATCACTATATTCAATGCACCTACGTCAGTTCCACTTACAAATCTGCAGCCCAGTTGGGAGGTTAGCTTTTGTCCCGCGTGGAGGGGGCGCCGCTGGGGGGAGGGGGCATTGACCCCCTGGTGAGAGAAAACCACATAACCGTCATGTCCGCATCTCACGTCCCAGACGAGGACAAAACACAGGAAAACTTCCCACCCGTGGCATGCACTACCCTAACGGGACAAGTGCGCGGAGAAGTTGACGCACCGGGAACACTGAATTTCGCTCTGTTCCTCCCCAGGACGCATGACTGATTCGCATATTACCTATAAACTAGTGGTGCTACAGTATGGCACAGACTTTTCCGTATTCGTTTTCTATTTCCTTTGGTCTCGGATAGCTATTCCAACTTGTCACACATTCTTGCCTGCTGTCATCTGTCGACGCGCAAAATACAATTTTTTGACATTTTCTTAATTTTTCGGTTTCTTTATTATATAGACGAAATATTATGTTAAGATTATTAAAGAACAATGAAACCTCGTCCTAAATGGAAATTTTCTTTGAAAAATTTGGAGCCGTTAGAAGAAAATGACGTTAGTGCCACTGTAAATTCGAAATTTCAAGCTCTTCGTCTCAGAAATTTTTTGACTTTTCGAAAAACGTAATTTGAAGTCATTTTAAGTACTTTAACTCTCAAACACAATAGTGAAACACAATTGCTGGAAATGTGAATTTCAACAGCATGAGAGATCTTTAAAAAAATTTACATTTGTGTAATTTTTGAAAAATCAAAGAATACACCGAAATTAACTTTACGTCATATTAAAAAGAGCAATTACCACTATCTATATGAAAAAAAATTGAAGCCGTTTTTCAGAAAATGGCGTTTGAGCGTTTCTGTAGGTAAAGAGATGAGTTTTCGAGAAACTTAATAGGATATTATTTAAACCACATGTACTTATAATTAAAATAATGTGAACAAACTGCCACTAATATAAATATTAATGACATGTGAGGCAAGTCAAAATAATACATTTAACTAAGTTTTGGAAAAATTGAAAATAATAGAGCAATGTGATGTTTATGTCATCTTATAGAGTACATTTAGCACTATTTCTACCAAAAGTTTAAAGAAAATATTTCACACCATTTTCGAGAAAATCTTGTCTTTGTAATTTTGTATGAAATTGCTCACATTTCACACAATACTGTACCTAAAATTTTCCATGACCTTAACGAAATAAATCACTATGGAGAAAAAATTTTATTTAAAGGGAAAATCTCTATCTTTAATTTTGTAGCTGTAGGAAGACCTCGAAAAAATTCATACTTTTGAAACTTTCAAAATCCCAGAGTTAACAGTGAAAATCAGACTGATGCCACTTTTATATTACTCTGTTATGTTACTCTATTCTGACAAGACAATTTGTTAACACGATATTTCTAATGTTATTAAACTTAATTTGATAGATCATACTGCATGGAAAAGACAGACATACTCGTTTCTGCGGCAACATTTGGAAGCTACAAAGAAATATTTTCAGTACAAAATATTGTGTTTCCCCCGGGAACATACACAATTGTTTACACAACCGCGTGTTCCGTATATTTGAAAATTCGATTCAAAAGTATTGTATTTGAATAATACGCTTACTGCTATGACATTATTCTGGTTCCTACCAGTTTCAACGAAAAATAATTCCTTTTTGAAAATAAACTCGTTGTTACAGGCAAATAACAACAAAATAGTGTGTAACTTGATTCATCCCCAGGAGGAAAACTGTTAGCCTGTCAAGAATGTCTTGTTACCAATCTGAAAGGAAAAACGTGCCAAGTGAGGTAACTTGTAAACTCTTTGCTTTCGACTTTCCTTGGCAAGCAGCATCTCAGTGAAGGTCAGTGAGTAATAGGAAGTGGAACAGTCAGCTGGCAACATTGTCGTCACACAGGTCGATTAGATAACCGTACGGAGTGAAATATTACAGTTTATCAGTTTCTTTTTTCTGTGTAAAGTGTGGTTTAATAAATATCAATTCAACAAGATCTACATGGCTTGTGTCAGCCTCGATCTTCATGCAACTAGAACATCTTAACTTGGCAAAGTTACTTCCAAGCAGATGTTTTCGTGTACTGAAGTCTGGGCTGGTAGCGTTGGAGAACATAATCTAAATGTGAGTTAATAAAATTACCCTTGTTTCTTGATGTAAAATACGAATAGATACTTTGAAGTATTACGAAATTGTACTTGCATGATACGGTATTGTATCGTATGTTATTGGTATAAGTTGTTCCGAGCTTTGGGCTATTTTCGACCATTTTTGCATTCTTACTGAATGCGCAATAAAAGTAAAGATCATATTTTTTTGAATGCCGGTAACTCTTTCCCATCTCTTTACTATAAACTGTTGAGTTATAAAAGATAGCAATGAGCAGTATTAGTAGCATTTGAAATCTAGAAAGTTTTTCTTAAGTTGTGGAAACTATTTGTATCGGCAGGAGAGAAGCACATTTGATTTGATAATACCGCTGTTTCAAGTTGAGAACACGATACACCCTAGAGATATGAGCAGAGAAATGGGGAAGAAAAGGGAGGAGAGGGGAGGGGGATGGGATGTAAAGGAAGATGCAGCCTCTAAAATAATTAAAAACTCTCTGAAGTGGCCACCCCTACTTCTCCAATTCCCTCTCCCCTTCCCTTCTCTCTCCCTTTCCCCTCCCCTCCCTCTTACCTCCCCAACGTCTTACCTCCCCTCCCTCTCCCCTTTCTCTCCCTATCCCGTTCTCCTCCCCATATTCCGCCCTTCTCGCTCTCCCTTTCCCCCTCCCCCTCAGGCTTAGATGCAGGGCCCGGCAACTCTCCATCAAAACTGGAGACAAAGCTCGAGGTTGCTACTATAGGAAGCGCTAGTGTCCCCGGGTGCAGCTGCAGGTTAAGCTCGCCAACTTTCCCACATACAAATTGGCTAATTTGTGAGAAATACGAAAAGTGTCTTTTAAATGTACTATTATTCATAATTTATACTTATACGAAACCTCTGAAGAATGCGCGAACATAGACGTTACCTTTGGCAACATTATGGGCCTGCTTGCGAACCGCGAACTCACGCAGTAGCCACGCACGTTTAAAGTATCGTTGGCAGCAGTTCCTTTTTTAGTTCCTGTAAAGAAAGTGATGCAGAAGAGCGCGCCACCGTAACGGTCTCCACTACGTTATATGGGAGTTATAGGGCCCTGCTTAGATGGGCCAAGACATCAGCTGATGTTTCTCCGGTATCTCCTGACAGGGAGGTCGCAAGGTTCGTGTCTCGACGATGGCAGGTTCTTAAACATTAGTAGCCTGGTCGAATTCAGTCACTGGAAGAGAATTCTAGCGGCCGGCTGCTCTGATCGGTAGTTCTCCGTGGTTTCTCTGATCAACACCAGGCGAATGCCGAAGCAGCACTCTAACAAACGCGCCAGGGACTGCGCAAATCTTTCCTTCCTCTTCCTTGTTCAATCCTCATCCCTTACACTTAAATGGAGTTCACTACCATACTTACCAATCTCCTTTGCCATTTCATTAGTTGTTCTCCACTGTAATGTTATAAATGGACGTGCAAGGGAGAGGCCTCCGCGATCAGTCGTGTGAATGCTATCGGAGTTCACGAGACGGTAGGCTGAGTTACAGCCCATTCACTCCACCCTTCTAGAATACCACATGGTAGAAGCGGGAGTGGGCAACACATCCTCCTACACAGCGTCACTCGATCAGCCAAGGGCATTCGGTGATTAAGTCGGTTAGCAAAACATGTGGAGAAATCTTACGCTTGTTATGTTGGTAACTGTTTTCATCTAATCAAGTACGCTCTTTGCCGCAAGTCTTCGCAAAGTAAACGATGGACAAAAGGACAGACATCCATATACAAAGGAGATTCCTCTTCTCTTTGTTCCGTTGAATATTTATCTCATCCTGCACTAACAATCCCTGAGAATTCAGGCCGGGAGAATAATATTTTCTTTGAAATAAATTTCATTGAAGGACATCCTACACTGTTGGTCGATGGAGAACTGAGGACGGGTCTGAGAGAACCCTAAGGCTGGGAAGGGTAAAGGGCGTATTCGAGGGAGGGGCCCATCAACGAGCCCCTCCCTTATGCCCTTTTCTCGCGTTCGTTTTCAACCCCTGCGAGGGGGCTCAAACGACCTCTGAAATTTTTAACAGCGAGTGAGGGGAAAGAAAGAAGCTCAGTAAAAGGGGAGATGCAGCGAATGCAGTTTTAAAATCCTTTTTGAAGATATCGCGTAACAATTATGAATTTCTAAATACCAATTCGTGGTTCTGCTGGTAAGCAAAATTAGTTGATAAATATTGAGGAATTCGATTTGAAGCTAATTTCTTCAAAATTTATAAACGTTTATATGGAAAGTTTGAAGAAAAGAGTGGGCTAACTCTGATATTATAATCTTCTCTATTTTTGTTAACTGCCCTTTTTTAATTATCATGAATACAGAAGTTTTAAATAATGTGTTATTTAAAAAAATGCGATTCAACAGAAAATTCAACTGGAATTTTATTCTGACTTACATTTTATTTCGAAGTGTGATATTTATGGAATGGAACCTATTAAATATAGTAACCAGGAAAACAAGTCTGTATTCAGAATTGAAATCATTTCTTTACAGTTTTAATGTTATGAACTTTCATCTTTGCAAGTATTAATGGTAATATTTTGAGTGTATCAATAGCTATTTGAAAGTTTGTCCATGATGAGACATGAGAAGTGTTTACATGTTTCAATTAAATTTGAGAAATCGAGATCAAGATATTATTACCCTGAAGTTTGTTCATGATTATTAGCAGAATCACTAGTAGTTTGGAAATTAACTATAAATCAAGACACAGTGGCTGGTTGAGTTATATTTGTATTGTCTTTAATGCAACTGAAGTACGACTACTGCTTGTTATAGACGAACATTGGATCTAGATGCAGGAAATGACAGTTTAATAACTAAATTCGAATGATCTGTAACATAATGTTTCAATGATATTATGTTAGTGTTTCATTGTTTTAAGACACGTAATATTACTGGACAACAGCCTGTACCATGTGAAGCACTAAATCGACAATGCAAATAAACCGAAACGCTTCGTATTGCTGCTTGTTTGTTTCTTTGTTTACCTAGAATAGTACGATGTGGTACACATTCCGACTAAATTTATTTTACAATTCAAAGACAAACAAATGAACGACACCATATGTTTGCTTCAGAATATTAAATTTTACTCTCAATTGTCAATTTTATACATGACATGTGCATCTCTTTAAATTAGATGGTTTCTTTGTTTCAGTAGATAAAATGTGCATTAATATCGTATTGGGGGCAATAATTCTTTCATACGCTGCTACAGGGGCACACATTATAAACTCTGGTGTTGAGATAAATGAGTTTGAAGTTTCACCTTGTATTAAAATGCGTTATTGTTACATTCACACTTCTGTCGTTTCTTGGATTAATGTGCTGTAAGATATGCTTTTGAAGCTAGCTTGTGGAAGACAGACCAATCTGTAATTCTGGAGAGTGAATTAACTCAAAATTCGATTTTTTAAGTTGTTGCACAATCCATGAGTGAAATTTCAACTGCCATCTCCAAAGACGGCCACGTGATTGGTATCCAGTAACGTGCTACCACGTCGGATCATTTTATACAACCCTTACTTTTAAACTACAAGGCAGTTGCTCTGATGCAGTGCCCGCGAACCATTAATGAAACAAAATAGCTTTTATTGAAATTAGGATGTTGATAATAGCACACAGAATTACCGCGTCAACCCTCCCCTCGCTGATTGCATGCATGGGTTGTAAATTTCTAAACGTTTCTACATCAATTGTTCGCAAAAACGACACTCCGAAAGCTCAACGCTCTGAACTTTCCGTGTAATTCACTACCTGCGAGTGCCAAACGTATTTAGAAATGTATAGACTGCCCCATTTATACTTCGGTACCGGTGTGTCGACTGTCGTTTAAAGGTCACGAAGTGCGCTAGGCCTTTTACTTCTGGGCGTTTCGACCCGCGAACGATAAAGGCCGGGGAAACGGTAAGAAATTCAGACGCGCAGCAGACTTTTAAACCTGATAGAACACCGGGTTTTACAACTCATTTGTGCACAAAAATATTCATCATATACCGACATATGTAGTATTGCTGAATATGTTTCTTCGAATATATCTATCTGTATCTCAAAAATCTGTCTATTCGTGTAAAAACGTGTGGTGATCCATTTAAAAATCCCAAGTTTCTCCAGTATCTTTAAAACCATCAAAAACCTTATGATTACAACTGATAACCCTCTGTGCTCGGAATCGTTTGGGGAAAATTCAATCTCAAATTCTTGAACCCTTTTGAAAATATTCGAGGTGGATGTTTTATTGGCTGATTCTGTATAATGTAACAAATATTGTTAAAACTTCAGCAATTCTTTGGACTATTGCGAATGACTAAAATAACTTTCAAAATGGTTTTAAAGTAAATTTAGATTACCTCGTAATATTTCGTCTCCTGCTCATACTTAGAACTTTAATAATTACGAAGGAAGGAACATGTTCCTCGGCTGTAATTGCCAATTACTTTTGCAACCTCTTGGGTTCTAAACATGATGTAATTGTTATTAAGTATGTTTTGGCTGTTCAAAGCAACCAGTTCAGGTGAACAGCAAAGTTTGGTTAGAAAAACTGGGTGTTTGGGCGATCGAGGTTCGATTTCCGAATGAGGCAGTCTGTTCTTTGAAAAATCAAACATAATTCTGTTATTATTATTATTATTTATTAATATTATTATTAATTATTTATTATTATTATTGTCACAACCTCATTTGTTAAAAAAATCTTGAAAGTGAGACTTTGGTATTACAGGTTTCTGGAATTTGATCGATTTAAAGAACATAAAATATGTCAATAAATATTCCTGTTCTTTATAAACTACATTTAAATAATACTCCATCATACACTTTCACTAACTTTTCTGTAAGCAAACTTTGTTTCACTATGCAAACGCAAATGTATAAAATATAGACTCGATATTATTGAAAATAATTTTTCATAAGGAGCTTCACATTGAATGTGTGAAATGATATGCGCGATTTATTGAATTGTATTTTATTTATTTTCATCATAGTTTCAAACAAAGAAATTTACCACATGTTACTAAATGCAGCAACTGCACAAGAAGTGTTCGCAATCTGTAACTAAAGTGTCCAGTCTCCGAGCTGTAGACAGGTGGTGCGAATAATTACGCTCCAGCATGCAATCAGGGAGGGGAGGGTGGACGCGGTAATTCTGTGCGGTTAAGGGGCGATACATTGGCCCATTGGACAGAGGTAATGCATCCTTGAGCGGGTCGATTGCGGCGCTACCAAGGAGATCATGCGTAGAATGCGTGTTCAGTGGTCACTTCTAATGAATTTACTATTTGGCGGCAATAGGGTCAGCTGTGCAATTTTGCTAACGAGGAATTAATTGAATTGCTTCAGTATTATATTGAATACTTTAATTTATTTTTAAATTGATTAACATGATGCATATAGATTACAACCAGAGGTTAACTCCGACTCGCAGTACAAGACATATAAAGTAGAGAAACTAACATTACGTTATATCCATACTCCAGTATCAAATGTGGTGAGATAAGCTGTAAGAAATCTGAGTGCAATAAATACGTAATTTGGTATTAGAGTGCCCTTCATTCCCTTTATCTATCGAGGAGGTTGGCAGTTATCACAGAGAAGTCATTTTGATGTCTCGGATTGAAATAAATCAGTATAAGTTAGTGTCAAATGTCTCTGAAATCGTATCTGTTTGTAAAGTCACTGTGGATAACCATTGTGAATGAAAAATATCGCATTTTCATTTGAATGTTCATAGATTTTTTACTAAAAATATGTATATTATTGTTTTGATGAATACTCCTTCATCTTCAATAATTGTTTTATTACACACCAGGATCTCTGCTCAAAATACTACTTAATATTTAATCACTAGCAACATTTAGGCATCATTGCATTCTTTCTTCTGGGATTGCAATTTTGTCCCCTATGCATACTGTTAATCACCTTGAACCATCAATAAAATAAGTTTCTAGATAAATAGTTTTCGCCCTCAGAAATCAGCCCCCCCCCCCCTCCCCAGGCCAGATTTGACCTTGAGTTTTTGAAGCCGTTGTGTTAACTCCCCATCATAGGAAGCAGCCCGATGAATAAAATATGGCGAGTCGGGTGTGGACGTGCGATGGCAAGAGGGAGGGGAACGGGTGCTGAGGCCCCCATAACTAGGACGGAGTGCGAGGGGAGACTCAGACGTGCCTGCGGGTGCGGGGGTTGGCGCGGACGGAACCCGTTAGAGACGCTACGTGCGCTAAAGAGCTCGATACTCTTTAATAATGAATAAACCAAATATTGTCATAGCAATATTTGAATGGCAAATTGAATTTGAATAGCAATATTAGAAATGAAATGTTTAATGAGGGAATCGGATAACTGAAAATGAGTGAATATGGAAAGTAGAGTAGAGTAGTGAGGTGAAGAGCAAAAGACAATAAGCAGTCACGTACCAAAATTGATGCAATTGATCAGTTGCCGTGGTTCCCACGATCTTTTATTTTTTTTTTTTGCTAACTAATAATTACTTGTTTAGTTGTATATTATTATTGTATTTTTAT
Organism: Gryllus bimaculatus; assembly: GCA_017312745.1. NCBI lineage: Eukaryota > Metazoa > Arthropoda > Insecta > Orthoptera > Gryllidae > Gryllus > Gryllus bimaculatus. The sequence goes on from BOPP01000249.1 coordinate 304,285, forward strand.
TACAGAATTATTGTTTTATTGTTATGTATTATTGTTATTGTATTGTATTGTTGTGGTTATATTATTGTTATTATTATTCTACCTCGCGACTAAAAATGTTGGAAGTCGTTTGAATATAAACTCTACTCCAGGTTGCAACCAGCTTCGTAAGAAGCAGACCTAGGGGCTGCAGGTGTCTTTACAATACTTTGCACAAAATGTGGCCTGTTCTAATTAAAGCAACATATTGCTCTTCTCGGACTTTTGAATAATCTGGGAGTTTAGACAAATTCTTGCACAAATTTCTTGGAACTCAATGAACTGGTTATTCTTATTTCAATTTTATAAACAATTGTACTATAATGATGTAAGTAGACCTAGAACTTACATTGCAATAAAATGTGACACGCTCTAATTGTAGGTTCCCCATCTCTCTAATATTTTTTGCTATGGCACCAGGTACTAATCAGAACCTTCGCGTGACTTCCACCTGTTTATAAAACCTCTTTAGGTTTTGTAGATGATCAGTGTGAGCTCTATGGGTATCGTGAATTCGGAGGATAGGTTTCTATCTTTAGAGTGGGACTGAAGTCAGGAAAAGAATGGAAGGATCTCGTGTTGCCCTGGTATTCAAAATTCACTATCGTTATGATTTTTATTACAAATTTTAGAGTTTGGAGTGATGTAGTATTACGAAAATTACCATTCGTCATTTTTCCAATAAAAGAAGTATTCTTAGAGCTCTAAAACTTCAGGTATTTTTCTAAGAAGTTATTAGAGACATAAACTTTGTGGTATCAAAGGATAGTCAGCACCTCTACAAGCCTTCAGGTCCTTTTCTCTGAGTTCGGGGTGTCCGGCTGTTTCACGTAGTTTGTTGTGCTACAAACTCGAATTTGATTCTGGATATCACGAACATAAACTCTTTTAGAGATTCAAGAGGCACCGTTTCAATAACAGAGATAAACTTATTTCTTCATAGCTGGTGTTGCTTAATGACCACCATTAAAGAATGCCCAATAAATATGACGTCAAAATATTAGCATTGAGTTGGCTACTATCTCAGTTTTTAATTAATTCTGATTCATTATAATGAAATTACCATACTACTTACTTCATCTTAAAAATGCTTCACACATGGAAAATGTAGAAATACACATTTGAAAAATATTTTACAAAGTGCTGTTTTGTTGTGGGAGAGAACACTACCTCACGCAAACGATTACGTCGCACGCACTCACACGACCTTAACTAGGACAACAAAATTTAAGTTGTTACGCACCTTCATCAGCTAACGGTAGAACAATGCAAAATGAGGTGGCCGGGTTTAAATAATGGTGTGACATTTTGGAGGAAATCGAGGTAATTACCTTTATGAGGAAAAGCGTGTAGCTCTGCCTACTATATTCTAAGAGATTTCAAGAACATTAAACAAATGGCTGTAACATGGCTATAATGGCTGGTACGTTATGACTTTTTCAGCTTGTTTCGTGAAAAACAGTGGTATCTCATTGCATTTCTATGCGCAAAATTTCCGACACCAGCAACATAGCTAAGTCGAATTCGGCCGTAGCCTGCAGGGGCTGCAGTGGCCGGCTGCTCTCATAGGTATTTTTCTGTGGTATCTCCGCTCAACAACAGGCGACTGCTGAAGCCGCATCCTAACAAATGGGCAACCGCGTGCAATCTTTCCTTTCTCTTCCTTATCCTATCATCAACCCTTTACTTACAAACAAACACACACACACCAACATGCCTACCACGCACCATTACACTACCATACTCGTCGGGAGATCAGTCGAGAGCTTAGTCCCTGATTGGGGAAGGTCCGCAAATCGACGTGTATGTCGGAGCCCTTACATACGCTACACTTAATGGACTAATGACCTTAGCAATCGACAATTAAGTGAATATGAATATTGAATTTCCTCATGCATCCAAAACAGTTAAGAGGATAAGTTCCGTACAAGAGCGTTCATGGGTCATCCTGGTCGCCGGTGGCTCGCCGGTGGCTCGCCGGTGGCTCGCCGGTGGCTCGCCGGTGGCTCGCCGTGGCCCGCCGGTGGCCGCCGCGTGCGCCCGCCGGTGGCCCGCCGCGTGGCCCCCGGTGTGCCCGCGCTGGCCGCCGTGCCCGCCGCGTGGCCCGCCGTGGCCGCCGGATGGCCCGCCCGGTGGCCCGCCGGTGGCCCGCCGGTGGCCCCCGGTGCCGCCGGTGGCCCGCCGTGGCCCGCCGGCCTGCCCGCCGGTGGCCCGCCGGTGCCCGCGTGGCGCCGGCGCCGGTTGGCCCGCCGGTGGCGCCGGTGGCCGGTGGCCGCGCCGGTGGCCCGTTGGCCCCGGTGGCCCCCGGTGGCGTCCCCCGGTGCCCCGCCGGTGGCCCGCCGCGCCGTGGCCCGCCGGTGGCCCGCGGTTGGCCCGCGGTGCCCGCCGGTGGCCCGCCGGTGCCCGCCCGGTGGCCCGCCGGTGGGCCCCCGTGCGCCGCCGGTGGCCCGCCGGTGGCCCGCCGGTGGCCCGCCGGTGGCCCGCCGGTGGCCCGCCGGTGGCCGCTCAGCCCGAGTGTGCCCGCGCCGTCGGCTGCGGCGATGGTCCCAGTGTAAAGCCTGGACGCCGCGCCGAAGGGTCTCTGGTATTGGGTGGGCGCGAAACTCTGTGGGTCACATCGGAGAAAATGTGGACAAAATCTTACGTGTCTTTGGTCTGCAGTTACTTATGTTTGAGTTACGTTTTGAAGTTATGTCCTTCTCTCAATTTATTTGTCCCTTTCTTTCTTCCTTTGAATCCTTTTCTTTTTTCCTTCTATTTTTTTCTTCTTTTCAGGACACACATGACAAAAACATTGTATTTTAAAATTATATAAGAAGACAATACATATTTATGTTACAAGTCTTCTTTAAGTCAAGAAAGAAAGTAAATGTGACACTACGAACACGTAAAACCATGAGTTTATATATCAATACGTTTACACCTCCTAAAAGTTCGAAACTTCTTCACCTGCAGCCAAATCATCTAATTTGCATGGTTGCAGTGGATTGTAGACCAGCAAATGATTAAAGTCTTATATTTCTTCATATTAGAATTATTCGTCACCGCTGGTGCCCCCCACTTAATTTTATTTTTCTCATGCCGCGTTATCCCTCTTATTGGTCTTATTTAGTGTTTTCAATATCTTGGTTTGGAACAGTATCTTACAACTCAGTTCCTATTTCAACAAGTGAGCAACATGTTTGAAACCTCGATAATTTCTCATTGAAAATTAACATAACATTAAACGAAAACGCAAGACGGTGTAGGCCTATCGTTAGCCTGCTTGTTCACTGAAAAACTGATTCAATTGACACAAAGGAAGACGCACCACTAATTTTATTAGTTGCTATTTCTTGCAATTAATTCAACATGATTATATATTTATTAGTTTCATTATCAGGCGACCGCGATTATTTATATTTGTCGGCACAGGTATTCGTCTCTCTCTCCCTCTCTCTCCCTCTCTCTCAGAAGAGCTAGTGATTCTTTATAAATGTAAATGAATGCATGAATTAATTAAATTTAATTAGTAATATGCTTCAGTTCCATCTGAATAAACTTAAACAAATCAGTCTGTTACTTTTCTCTCACAAACTGTTGACGTCACGTAATTCTCTAAGCTCGTGTAGACTACGCGGACCTTTCAAACCTTTTTACGGGAAGAAAAACAAATAAGGTAGATTCATGTTTTTTTTCAGTACGTTTGCTGTTCCATCGACTTAACAAAATCAATCAGAGGAATGAAAAGCCACTCTTAATGGCCAGTGTCCGTTATGGAATGAGTAGCCCGCAATCGCAACAAATCAGTTGACGCTTAAGATGAGTGCTCTTACTTCAAGGATAAGAATTTCTTATTTATATTATTGTTTCCTACGATGGTGGTAATAAGAAAACAGATTGAACAATACGCAGCGTATACAGTAAATAACAGAATAGGTGAGTTATAAACCAGGGCTGAATAATAGTAATTAACGAAATGAGTGTTTAAAGAGAGGGATAATTGCATGAATGCTATGTTTCACAAAACGAGGTAAAGAAGACGATAGCGAGTTTTCGTATCGTGAGTACAATTATACCATGAGTACAATATATCCCCTTATTTACGTGTCGTATTGCCTCTGAACAAAACCTATTTGAGTAGGCCTTGAAGTGTATATTTATGATCACTCTAGTGTCTTAGAGAATAATATAATAAATAAGAAACGTTTGAAAATGGAAAATATTTAATGTACTCCAGTTCAAATATTAGAAGAAGCTGACAATGCCATGAAAACATTACTTCGTACGAAAAGTAAGGGCATGTATGAGAGACCGACACATGTTAATGTTGGACGAGAAAGCCGATTCAGTTCTGTCTCAGACAGTTTGCTGGTGTACATTTCAGGGCGGGAAAATAGAACTAGCAATTACATTTTTATATTTGTAATACGCTAAGACTCAATGTTTTACATAGTAGCACATTTATTCGTGTTAAATATTTTATGTTGTTCCATTAGTCAGCTAGTGTGAAATCAACTTGTTTATGGTCATACTTGTTTATGTTGAGGACGTGGCGTGTAAAGGAGAATATAAATATTTTAAATTATAAACAATTTACTTAATTTTGTAAAAAAATAAAGGTGGTTTGACTAAACAACTGCTCTCTCTGGATCATCACGCTCAAACAGGTAAAGTAGCCCTATCTGTGCAATATAAAGCGACTTGTGAGTTAGGATTGATGCGAAGTATGAGTAGGTAATCGTTTCTAATTGAACTTTTTGTCCTGTAAATATTAACATGATTGTCTAATAAGAACTAATAATTACTAGTTTATAATTTTGTTTCATTCGTTCATTGACTATATGTTTTTAATGTACCCAATCTGCGATGTGCATTTTTGTTCATGTTTCATGGCCGTCTGGAAATACCTTGGGTACATCTGTGTTATAGATACTTAATTAAACGATTTCGATCAGTTCTCTAAGTTCTGATTGGCTTTTATTAACTTTTAATGTCACGATGAAGTTTTAATTGCACTCATGCTATAAACATAGTAATAATTAACTCTTTTCCATGGAATCAATGAACATTTTAGTTAACTAAACGAAAAGTGCCTTAACAGGTGTGAAATACCCGTATCAATAGGAGTAGCTAGCTGTCACGCCTGCCCGCTCCCTGCGAAAGTTGAAGGGCAGTCGAAGGGCATAGCTCTTTCTCTTATCTGTCCGCTTCAATGACAAAAAATGTGATGTTCCCAGAAGGAGTATTTGCAACTGAATGAAACTACATATGCTGAAAGACCATGTGACTTTATTGAACTGATTGCAATATGGGGTAAAAAAAAACAATGCCGTTGGCAGTTACAGGTAGAAAGTTGGTGTAATGTCTGTTGGGTCGCATTTCCTCTGGCTACAAGAGATGCCCTTATGCGGTTCGGAATGACGTCAAACAGCTTTTGGATACTCTCTTGACTCGATTTAGTCCACATTTCTTGCGGCTGTTCCTCCAAATCCTTCTTGATTCTACGACGGAGTCCCCTTCCAATGGCATCTACTCGTGTCCTATGATGGAAAGCTCCGGGGAATTTATTGGCCACGGTAGGACGTCAACTTGCTCTAGGCAGTCCATAGGCACACGTGCTGTGTGTAGTCGTGTATTAGTTTGTTAGAATACTAGCCCAGAGTTCTGAGTACCCTCTGAGGAAGACCACATGTTGACCGTAACGTCAGTCACCAAGACAGAGACGCGGTTCATCCCCGATAGCCTAGAAAATAGAAACTCCGTCCGCGGAAGCCTACGCAATCATATCCGATAATCCGTTGGCTATCGGGGTTTCCCCCAACCAGGTAACTCCCATCAGCGGGCACCGCTGCAATCGGAGCTAGCTCTAGGTTCTCGGCTGATTTTCCTTCATGTGTAGTAGTGTGGTGCATGTAAGCGTAAGTCAGATGAGAGGATAGTTAAATGAAGATGAAGGATGGATTGCACGTGTGTCCTTGTTCTGTTTGTTAGAGTACTGCTCCTGCATTCGGCTGATATTGATTGGAGAAACCATGGAAAACTGTCTATCAGAGCCGTCGGAATTCTCCTCCAGACAGCGGCAACTAGTTTGATTCCTCGCGTGGGAAGAAGTAATACTTTCGAATAGTCAATGCAACGTTTAAAGAAAATAGCTATTTCACTCGACGATGTCTGGCATGTTCGATGAAATTTGTAGCATCCATGTCCTGGGAGCTTGTCGTGAGAATGAAAGAAGTGTTGACCATCTCTATTTCAGTCTAACGTCGTTCCACATAGCGAGAGTGAACGGATCTTAGAAGTAGGGTTTGTAGCCATTTTTAATTATTTACCTTTAATAGAAAATACATTATTTGGTTTATGAGATTGGATAGGAATTTGTCTATGCAATTCTTAAGCGGCGTTAGAGTTGGAAATTTCGAATAGATCGATCTTAATACTAGGAGTTTTTCCTCTATTTTCGTCTCGTGAAGATTCAAGGATAACGTGACTTGTAGACAGGATTACCCCAGGTTTGAGGCAGGGGGGTCGCTTTTCCTTATCTTATCCTCATTTCTAGAGGGCAGTGGGCAAGAAAAGATTGGCCAATTCTTATATTATGATGATCACATGTTATTTTCTTCCTACAGAGGTGTCAATTGTTAGAAATGAAGGGATTTCCTTGTCTTTTAGTAATATACGTTTGCTGATATACATTGACGGAAAAAAGTATTGAAACACCCAGACTGCATAGTACAATTTATTCCTCCTTACAAATACAGAACATACAGACAACCTACTTTACATGATTAAATGGTCAGAGCCATGTGAGACTCGCAAATCCAGCAACAGGGAGAATCATGGCCCGAAAACGCCACATCAATACTGCGTGTATCCTCCGCGGGCAGAACCACCTCTCGCAGAGGAGGCAGATGTGTTGGGGAGTCGCAGTATGTGTCAGGCGTCGGCCCATTATGTCCCACACATGCTCGATCGGGGACATCCGGCTAGCGTGGCAGCCTGGGCAGTTGACGAACATCGCGGAGAGGGTTTTGCACAGTGCGGGCAGTGTGAGGGTTGGCATTGTCCTGCTGGAATAGTGCGCATGCGCTCGCCTGTGCAACGCCGCACACCCACACGACCATCATTGGCGAGCAGTCAGAAGCAGCTCTCATCACTGAACACCACTGCACACCATTCGGTTTCCCAGCCGACCCGCACATTGCACCAGTCGTATACGACGACGGTTCAGCGTGAGTAGCATACGAGCAAGCGGTGTGCGCGATTGTAATCCTACGGCAAGTTAAAGGTTCCCAACGGTGCTTGGAGACATGATGGGGGCACATGTATCTAGACGTGGTTGGTCGAACGGTCTTCCAACGCCGCCGTCGCGATGCGACTATCATGACGTCTGTGTTCCGCGGTCGCCTCGAAGTGGGACTACGGCTCATCTATCCATCGAGAGTCTTCCTATCGTCACCAGCACCGCAGCACAGACGTCGCATCACGGCCGACGTGGTCAGAAGTGTGTCGAAAGCACTACCCGGCTTCGTACAGTCCGACAATCCGACCCCACTCAAACTGGTCCAGTTGCTTAAAGGACGAACGAGTGCAATGCCGTGGCATACCTATGTCCGGACTAGACCTCATCGCAATGGACAGCGCCTTTCACAGCCGCGGAGGAGATAGCGCGTCCAGAACATTTCGTGACGCTGCCAATACGTCACCGGCGGTCAGTCATCCGTGAAATATTAATCACGGCTTCTACGACCCCCATCCCTTACGTTCCGTATCGCCAATTCGCGCCTGTGTTGTAATACGTTTTCCGCCAGTGTATCAGTACAAACATATTAAATTAATAACTATGCGGTATATGCAACGTATTTTAATAATTAAGATAAATTCAAGTAGTAAGTTGGGACAAAATGCTACTATATTACTATTTACTATGAAAGTGTGCTAATCAGAATACACTTCATTACAGGAGTGAAGGAGTGGGAGAGATGGAATACGCTGACAAGTCAAAGAAATCAGTTTAGGGAGGGTTTGCGCAAATCAGGGCAATGAAACAAGGGCAGTTGACCGGAGCCAATGACATCAGATTATATAAGCAAAGCTGTATTGTGGTATTTGTTCCAACAATGGAGAAAAGCACGATCCTCAAGGAGAATCGTTCGTGGCTGTGATTAGAGGATGTGGCACGCCAATGTAGACGAGATATTGGATTATAAAGGAAGCGTTTGAGATTGAATATTGAATGGAAATCATGTACAGGATTGAAGTAGGGACATTTTCTTAAATTAAGAAAACGGTAATTATTATAAAATACGAATCATATCGCGAGAATTAAAAGTGAGGAAGTAAAGGTTATATGCTGCCAGCTGTGGTTTTTTCGGGTGTGGACGAGTTTCTCTTTAACCGATCAAGCTTGCGAAGTATGCCGACAGAACATAATGAACTTCACAAAATATAACTAGGTCTTACTATAAATGTTCTTCACTAAATTTACAAATTAAATTCGCTGTTACTGTGTATATGAAACGTGTTTGGACTTTGCCGTTTTGCTTCAATTTTTTGAAAAGAAGCAATCCATAATAAAAATAAAAAGCACCCGCGTTGTCATGACATTAGATTTAAATACAAATTCTGAGTCTTGCGATTCGAAACGTTCCCCTGCATGTCTGTGCTTGTATTTGCACACAATTTTTTAGTCAAGAAATACAGATGTAATGTTGCTCTTAGCAATTTAGACATTTCCAAATATGCGAATTTGGCCCGCCTCTCGTGGCTTGAACCATGAACTCGAATAGTATGAATCATGAAGCTATGATATTATAAATGTTGTGTTTTTTGCCTCTTCTGTTCGAGATGATTGAATCATGGAAGTTTTTTTTCAAAATTGAATTGTTTTCATTTGTTGTTTAAATCACAGACCAATGTTACTGAATGCAGATACTTGACAAATATAATGATATTACAACGTTTTCGAAAATTGAGTTTCTTAATTTTGTTGACTTCATGCGTCTTACACATGACGTGCGTTAATCAAGTAAATGAAACAAATGCATTTTTAGGCTTTTAAATTTTGCCAGTTCACCGCAATATTGGTGCAAGAAACTCATGTTAAATGAGAAATTAGGAAAATCATAATTTTGTCCTTTTTACACCTTTCAAAATGAGTTTGACACTAGATCGATTTTTAAATCATTAAACATACATAGTTTATAAAAAGTTGCCCGCACTTACATTTTTTAATCTGCATTATGGTTTAATGTTGAAACCATGTGCTTGTAAGTATGAGACTTTTAGAAACTGAATTTTGTTCACTTATTGTATTTCAAAGCACCATCGTTAATGTTGAATATAGTAGAGTCTTAAATCATGTAAAAGAGGAGTTCTAAAAACTGACTTCTCCCTCGATTCTTGAACCAATTACTTAAATTGTCTGTATTATATGCAAATTGTATTTTGCATGCTTGAACCACAGTGCGAGAATACTGAAATCCGGTATATGGACAGTTCTATAAAACCAACTTTTGTTCGTTTGCAAAGGAGCTTGAATAATGAAAATTGGGTAGTTTTGGAAAACTGAATTTTGCAATTTGTTTGAGTTACTAGGTACTCAAATGTTGTGTATTGGACAATTTTGAAAATCTGTTATTTGTGCGTTTTTTCTTCCTTGAATCAGCGTTCAAGAATGTTTAAACCAGTAGATTGACATGTGTAATGAAGACCGTTATGAAAAATTGAATTTTATCCGTTGTTTATGGCGAAACGAGATGTTTAAATCATGAAAACGGACATTTATCAAAAATTGAATTTAGTTCTTTCTGTGCGGAACCCGAAGTTGTAATTACGTAAATTGATCAGTTTTGAAAAAAAATATTGAGCGTTGTCATTGAAAACTGGTGGTTAAATCATGTTAATTTAACTGAAATTTTTTGTCCATCTTGTGGAACCAACGGTTTGAATTATTTAAATCAGACAGTTCTGAAAAACGTAATTTTTATCTACCATTAGCTAAACCACGTGCTTAAATCCTATAAATTGGATAGTTCTGATAAATATGAATTTGGACATTCGTTAGTAAAAGGTGTTTGAATCGTGTTAATTTGGTCAGTTCTATAAATCTGAACTTTTTCTGTCTTTCCGAAATTAAATGTTCGAATCTTGTAAATTGAGAAGGTATTGAATAATTGAATATTCTCAGTTGTTTAAAGATCCAGGAGGTCAAGGAGCTCAGGAGGATAAGGAGCTCAATTTGTAATTGGACAGTTTTATAAAAGTGGTATTTTTGTTAACCTCCATTACCATGTAGATAACAAAAAATATATAAGAAGCATAGAGAAGAATTGTATTGTTTTTAACATTGATTATTCGTTTTCGTATGCATGTTGTTGAAAACGAGAGATGTTGCGGGCGAGGCGAATGCTGGAACAGTACCCTACCAAACGCCCGTTTTGGGGGCCCCCCGAACCGCGCGCGATCTTTTCTACATCTTCATTGTCATATCCTCTCCCCTTACAAACACACTTACACCAACACGCATAACAAAAGCAGACATGCCCGTAGACGTGAGCGTGTCTCGGCGACTCCCCGCTAGTGGGAGGTACCTGGTTGGGGAAAACTCCGCTAGCCGACTGTAGGTTGGCGCTGGATCTTGCCCTAGAGCGGGGGAAAGATCACCGCCACTCTCTGAGCAAAACGTACACTACACTTGCGGGACTAATGACCCTGGTAGTTTACGTGCCCGGGATCACTAAAATGATCAGTCAATGAATTAATCAACTCTGAGGAAGTCTGCAACTTGACAGGCGAAACGCCGCCCTCTCAGCCTGTAACCGGACCGCGAAGTCGTTATGGATTATGGAGCCGCGGAAGCTCCCGTTCACAAAACCTCTCGTTCCCCTGCGTTGTGTTTTGTCGTGTGCCGGCGGCGCGCGCCCACTGTGCGCGGTGGGCCGCTGCGCGCCGCGCCGTGGCGCTGGCGGTCGCCCGGAGCCGCCGCGCGCTGCGCCGGCGCGCCCGCCAGTATCGATGTGCGGAGGAGCCGGTGGCGGCGGCGGCGGCGGCGGCGGCGAGGGCGGGGGCGGCAGCATCCCGCATCTCGCGAGCGCGCGGGCGGGCGAGCGAGCGAGCGGGCGGCCGACGCTGCTCAGGGTCGGACGCGGGCGGGCGGGCGAGCGGAGGCGGTCGCCCAGTGCGAAGGTCGCGAGTGCTGTGCCCAGCTGTGCCCGTCTGTGCCTCCCTCTCCCCGCACCCTCCTCGTGCCCCAACCGGCCCGCGACCCGGTGGTGCAGGTGGTGGTGGTAGTGCTGGTGGTGGTGGTGTGATTGTGGTGGTGGTGGTAGTGGTGGTGGGCTGCGAGTGGGATTCCCGGCCGGCCGCACGCGTCCAGCGACCCCGCCGTCCAGCTCTCGGCGGCCGCTGCCAGCTGCCCTGTGCCCATCGCCCTGCGCCCAGCGTGCCCAGCCCGGGTTCTTCTTGGAGACCGGAGCTTCAGCGGTGAGTCCGCCGGATGGTTGAATCTTGCCGCGGTGGTGGTGAGTGCATTTCGCATTGGCACTTCGCTGACCTCCATTTCGGATTACTGTTGCAACGAATACAGTCGGCCTTAAGTGATTAATCTGTTGTATCTTCTTGAAGATGATTTGCCCTCTTTTCTAATTGTTATCGGCTGAAGGTTCATTATTTTTATTTCTTGCCTAGTGTACAAGGCATTGCGTCAATTTAATACTAATTAATGACGTTTTATGATATTATATGTAATACAAGGTTTGACCCTTGCCAACATTTTTGTTTGCATGCTCTTAAGAATAAGAATGTTGCTATTTTTTAATTTATACTATTTAAATGTCAATAAAAACTCATTAATATACCAATAAACTACTAATCACATCTAACTTTTAATCTGTTAACAGAGCGGTGGTGTGCATGCGCACATATTAATTAATTTTCCTGGCTCATATGGTTCATTGAAGACTAATGCCTCTTAATTAGGTAATTATGTGATTCGACGAAATAATGTTTGCAATGCACTGCTTCTTGATGTAGTGGTTTGCTGTTGCGTTCCGTGCCAATGAACACTTCATGCTGTGCATCGGACTTCGGCGAACAACCCGTGATTATGCACTTGGAGGCTATCCGCCAATTGTGCCTCTTGCTTGTTCGAACAAGCACGCATTTTACTGAAAGCATATCGTTACTATTTCCTGTGACACTATTTTCTAGTAACTCCAATATATTTAATGTTTTACTGTCGAACCATCAAGTCATAGCCATTAATTGGTTGAAATAGCCCCAAAGGCTGTGACAAGCAAACAATGTGGTTTACTGGGTTTTAAGTGAACTACATTGTTACTTCTTGCCTTCTGTCGCCATAAGTCACTAGTCAGAATTGGGAATCTTCGTAGCTTCTGTTATAACTGATCTACATTAATAATGAACATTCTCAGAGAAACGTGTCCAAGATCTGACACAAACACACACAATTTTATTCCAATTGTTTCAAAACATCGTATATAGCGCGTATTTGTTCTAATAACTGTCAACTGGTTTGTTTATTTTTTTTTTGTTTTGTTAGTTGTAAAACTCAAACCTTGCCTTAAAGGAACATACCGTACCAGATTGAGGATATTCTATCTTTCAAGCTCTCTATTTTTCTACTCCTCATAAGTTTTTTGCAGCATTTTACAATCATATAAATGTTGTTTGCTTCTGCTGGAAGATACTTCGTGAGGAAACTGAATATTTTCTGAACTGATGAAATAATATTGGTTTTAGCTTCTTATTTTATCTTCAGGTTATTCGTGTAGATGTTCAGAATATCTGTAGTACTATCCTAATGAAATTAACCCGGTATTGTGCTCTGAAACACTTCATGGCACTGCAAAAATTGCAAGTAATGTTGAAGTTCTAGACGTGATAAAATCGTACCAAGGTGTTTAATTTTAGGGAGAATGCTGCTGAAAATCGTCTTAGGGATATATTGATGAAATTCACTCGTGTTGATGGTGGTATATTCAATCGTAATGTTACTACGAAAATACAAATTTGTCTCACATGTTCAATTTTTCTCACAGAATGTGAAAATATTCTTGTTACTATGCCGTTTTTTCCTGAAATTTTATCAAAACATAAAATCTTCCGTTCTCGTTTCATTTTTTTTTAATCTGAGAAATCTCTCATATTTCCTCGCAGACAACTTGGCAACCTCAGAGAATTTCCAAATGCTACGTGCATTCCGAGAGCCGCCGCCCGCGTGGCCAAGTGGCCACCTGCCTCCACTTCACCTCCCCCCCGCCCCTGCACCGCCGCCCGCCACCCACCCGGCCGCCCACCACCCCGCGCGACCTTGCGGAGGCGGGGAGGAATCGCGAGCGCGATTTTGCTAAAAATAGAGACGCCCATCGTCGCTCCCCGACAAAACTCTCACTCGCCCCACCCCTAAAAGTCGCCCCCCGCCCCCAAACTCCCCCCCCGCGGCGTCTCACGTTACTTTCCAGCCAGAGATCTGCAAATGTCCTCTCTCTCTCTCCGCCCGTCCCAGTCCACTTGGCAGCTAGTGGCGCGAGTTTGCTCAACTTCCGACCGACTGCCTGTTCCCATCGTCGAAACGAAGCACTAGACTTGACCGATGGGCGTCGTCGCCCACGATGCAAGAAAGGGTTCGAGAAGTTTTAAAGATCTCGTGATGGCGGTTCTCGATCAAACTTGTTGAGTAGCAATGTTAAAGATTTCTCGACTCGCAACGTAAGGAGATTTCATCGTACACCCGCATTTCTTCGTAAACTACACAACCCATAAGAGTAGGTTCCCGATTAACTGGTTAGGCGAAAGAGGCCTGAGGCTCAACTTTAAATCTGAGGCCCTATGGCCTGAGCCTCGCCATTAATAAAGACTATTATTATTATTATTATTATTATTATTATTATTATTATTATTATTATTATTATTAATATTTTTATTATTATACATTCTGACCTGATGGAAAAGTGATTTATTTGTGATTTTGATGTACATATCTTTACATTATGCATGAAGGCAGTGTTGGGTGAGTCATCTAGCGACTTGCCAAGATCTCGGAGATGTTAGATCGCCCTGGATATTGCAGTGCAGGGCACTGCGATTTGGCAAGGACTAGCAAGTTGTCTGCTTGATAAGTACTGGAGAGAATGCGGGGCTTAGTGAGGCAGCTGCCATTTGATCTCTAAAGTAGAAGAACGGAACTGTAAATAGTTACGATCGCGATCAAGGGAATGCTAAATTATAATTACGAAGAAGTAAGTTAGCCGGTAATTACTTTGCAAAAAGGGCACATTTCGTATTAGTTTTGCATTGTGAATATCATAAATTTAAATTATTCCTGTTTTATGAAGTAATATAAATTGCAACTTTAAGAAATGAAAATAACACAATAATTATAATTAAATGTTTTCTACGTCTATTCCACTCGTGAAATTAAAACCAATATTGTTTAACTATTCATACAAAATATCCCAATTAGGGAGATGTCTCTCAAAGAGTTCATCGCTTTTTCTATTCGATTTTTCTTCCCGCTTCTATGTACTGTCCAATCATAAACTGTGACTCATCTTAGGAGGCGTTATACATCGATCGCTATGTCGATGTCCAATAAACATCGTATCTATTATAACATAGCCTCTGATTTTAACATTCGCTTTTACTGGTATTCAATATTCGGCGTATTTTGTAACTCTGTTCAACATAATTGCATTCGAGCAATAGTCTTATTAAATACTTTAGAAATTCTCAGATAAATCCTCTCCTCGCTTCGCGAGTCGCGAATTTATCGACAATTTCTAAAGCACTCGTGGTATTATCTATGATAATCTTACATTATTCGAAACCAGGTATTAGGAGTAATGAATTTGCTTCATTTCTTGTTCTCTGATTAACTTGAAGGAAGTAATGTTCATAGGCCTTGGCTTGAAGTTGTTTAATCAAAGGTTTTTTAGATGAGATTTTATTGTTTTCATTACCTTTAGTTTTATTATCGAGGTATTTGGGTTCTACATAGCCATTGATTAAAACCCGGTGACTATTATTGTTTCGTCAACATACGGAATATAGCGTGTCTATTGGAACGTGGGAACATGCCATGACGATTTTTCATCTATAAGCACATATCACCTTCTGATCTGAGAGGATTGTCTCTTGCATTCTGTTGTGCTGAGAGTTCCGTCGCCTCAGTTCCTATCCTACGCATACGGGGAATTATTTATAAAAACACGAATGATGCAAACCACCGGCAGAGTATGAAACTGAGAAGCTTTTTTTATTTTATTTTAAATAATTTCGTCCCTTTTAGAGCAATATTGAACTTGCTATTTCCCAATTTAAGAATGATGCTGACGCAGACTACCATATGGCTGGTGTGTGTAGTACTTTTAGGTGGGTTTCTGTCTGCAATTCGGTCTCCTTTGCACCCAGTATAGTTATTCTCGGTCATGTCAATTCTAATCTTCATCCCTGACTTTTTATTTTACGATCATTTTTTAAAGATTTCAATTTAAATTTTCCAAGGTATTTCCTCCCTCACAAGCAAACAAGTATTCAAACGTGGGAAGTGAGTGGAGCACAATTGTGCGATAAGAGCAAATGAAGTGAAAGGAGCAATCATTTGTAATGAACATGATGGGAAGTCTTCGCTCAAAGAATGTATTTTTGTATGATAAGATTTGAGAACCTCATACTTGCATAATGCTATTTAGTATTAATAACAAAACCTTTCATCAAAATGTTCTTCAATCTATTTTAATCATTCATAAGATATGTCCACAACAAATTCGCATGTTGTTGGTCAATTTTGATAATAAGTTAATTAAATAAATACCACGGCATTATACAAGTATAATATTTTATTCATTATTGTAATCAATACTTAATATTGTATAATTTGTGTAAAACACGTAACGATCAGTACTATAATTCCTCTTGGACATATATATCACGTCCATCTCAAGAATAGAATAAACAGTTGATTACTATAACTTCTGGAATCTTCCAGTTAAATGTTAGAAACCCACTATAAATTTCCTTAGAGATTCAGTTACATGAAACATTTCGGCTTGGTGGTCGACCCAAGTGCTAGGGCAAATTAGTTCTCAGACTGCAACGTATTTCTCTTAGCTCTCTGAACTTTGTCCGCAGAAGATGTACAAACTAGTTCTCCAGCTTGCCATCAACTCCAACAGTTTCTGTTCCAAGTTTTAACATTACACATGGCATCCAACTATGATGCTTAATGCAGACTTGCTATACGAAGAGTACGTGTCAGCAGTTGGTAAAAGTGTTACTAGTTGAATCTTTTCAAATATTATGCTATACATCAATAATCGTTAATTTACAAATCCCACATTTTTTAAAATTTCAAGCTATCACTTTCACGTGGTTTCTGATCGTCCACTGTACCTCAACCCTGATAAACTCGTGTCTTTCTACATTCTTCTGTTACCGAATGCAGTTATCAATTAATTAACTCGTTAGTAGTTAAATAACTTAATTGAAATTAAAATTTTTATATCCACCACGTTTATGTTTGCATTGTTAACTTAATAATTTTATACTTTCACTTGCTGATACCGAATTGTTTTTGGAATAACTAATAATACTATTGTAATTTACAATTCTATGTAATTAACTATTTATTGCGCACAACTTCCCATTTCACTGAGCTGTCAGAATATTAGTATCATTCTGTATTGTAATGTTTCAGCTTACAATTCTCTTCTGCACAAAATATCGGCCGGAATTATTACTTGAACGTTCTCAGACAAGTAAATCAAATTTCTCCAAGACTTTGTTGTAGGAAATGCATGCCCAAACTTACGGAAGTACGTTTTAGGAAGGATACAGGACACATTTAGAACAAACCCAGACTAACGAGAAATACGTTCGTATATTAAAATGTTTGCAGTGCGTAGCGCAAAACGTGATTTACAATTACGTGACCAGTAGAGCATAAAGTGTAATACATTGCAATGACCAAGCACGGCCGGGTCCACTAGTATCTAATAAAAAAAGATTCCCAAGCACGAGCATCGTGCTTCGATAACCGAACAATTTTAAATTGTTGCCAATTACCACGAGGAAATCTGCTCCTTGGAACCGGTCAGTGCCATAGTATTTGAGGCCCTACGGTTGGATACACAAGCCTTTGAATCTCACTCCCCTCTTCCACCTCCTTAGAGCGTTTGGATCTAAGGAACACACACACACATACATTCACTACCTTAACACACGTTTGGTGAGACTAGTTGGGAGATTATGGCTAGTTCCGGGTACCTGGACGGAGAAATTTCCCGCAATCCGATTTGCAGTTGGATCTCACTATCCAGCGGGTAAAGAACACCGCCACATCCTTGCATAAAAATACCACATTAACGGGACTAATAACTACAGCAGTTCACGTACTTGGAAACAATCAAAAACAAAATTTCGAAGTCCTCTTTCGAGAAATCATTGATTTATACAAAGGATCCCAAATAATAATTTTGTATTCCTTTTTACGGAATGGGAAACATCTTTCACCCAGAGCAGAAAATGTATCAGAAATAATGATTTGCTGCGGCGGATATTCCGAAATATGGGGCGTGTCTAAGATCAAGGTCATATTCCACCGTTATTCAGTGAAGATTGTCATAAAAGAAAGACCAATGAGTTTCTTCGAGAAGCACCAGAAATCTTAGGATCCAAGTAAAGTCTCCAGAAACCAGTAAACGTCAAGCTAAAAATTCATTCCTTGGAGTAGAAATTCCAGGACGTGATGGCTGACGTCTCCTGTAAAAGTTGACTGTAAAAATTCAGAGCCGATAGAATTCATTAATTTCACAAGCAGGTAAGTGAAATTCAATATCTCGAAAAGGAAAGGAATTTCGCCATAAATCAGAGAAGCCATTAAGCTTACTCGTGGTTTCATAAGTTTGATTCTTCATTCAGTAGTCTGTGATCAGAATATAACAGCAAGTTCCAATAATTCTATAGAATCATCTCTAGAGTGTTGAATGGTTTATCATCGTATGAATCATATGAAAATTTCATTCCTAGCAGAAACCAATTCGATTAGTACAGATTTGTTACTAATTCCAAGAATGAAGTCACTATTGGCCGTAACGTCTTTAACGCTTATACGAGTCTTGAATGTGTGGTATTTAGCAGCTGAAGAAAATCTCAAAGACGTAGAAGAGACTTCCTCCACCATTATTTCAAGGATATGAGAAGCCAAATGCAAAATAAAGAAATCTGTCAAGTCACGCTTCGAGAAGCACACCATTTATTCATGAAAATATTCGTTCAGTAAAAGATGTAGTATTATTATTATCAAAGCCTTTTTACCTTATGTTTTACTCACCTCTTGTTTCAACAAAGGTTTCGCAAATAATCAATTCTGTTTCAGTGGTCTCTCTAAAAACAGAAAGAAATTGATCATTAACGTAAGATACAGAAAAAAATTGCACTCCGTCGACCATCTCATCACCAACTATATATACCTTCAATTTTACTCTCCGATGAATGGTTAAATGACTACACAAATTTGAAATTTTGCTTTTAATTTACGTGGTAGCTGTTTTTAATGATTCATACGATAGGTATAAAGACTGAACCATTCAAAACGTACACTTACATTCTGCTGCTAAAGTCAACGATGCAACTCTGTGAGTAAATCATATATCTAGGAAATTAATTCCACCAACATGTTGTATAGTCAGAATCCGCGTATTGTGGGTCCTAGATAACGATTGACGGCAAACGTTCGCCTGTCTTACCCGTTTGTCCGTCCGTCTCCCATTTCTCAGCTGGTTGAAAGTTTATTTATTATGATAACATTGTAAAACCGTTATTAGTTATGTGACAAAATATCATCTGTTTCAGCTTTTCATTCTTTGATGACATAATCTTCACCTAATAATTGTGGAAGATGTTATTGGTATTAGGCACGCCCATTATGACTAGTTCCTTCTCCTCAATTATACACTATCGCTTTCCTCTCTCTCTTTGAGCGTTGTAGAACTCACCGTGAAAGTTTATTACCTCCAAAGCCTTGCTGTGGGCAACATGAAATAAACTTTTCATTCTTGTTTTTTCAAGTACCAGAGTCTATTTATATACGTCTTGATATTCTTCCAAATCATCATCGGCGTTGACAATTTCTTGGTTCCTCCGAGTTCATAGCGTACGATAATTCTTGTTTTCTTCCACGAAATAATGAACTTTTCGATTGTTGATTAACCTGTTTCGTGCTTCGTTCTTAAAATAATATGAATTAATTCCAGAAATTATGTTAGGGGTTTCATCTCAACAAATTTGAATCCGTGCGGAGGTGTCTGTTTCATATTGGGAAAGTGGAAAAATTAAGCCCATTCAAAGTATGTGTACGTTCTCATCTATTTTTATGTATGTGTATATATGTACATAGGAGGTTTTTGAAATTAGACAATGGTAAGCCACTCAACAATCACAATAGAGATATATACCTTTTTCGTTTATGCTAGATATTGGCAAGTCACTGGCGAAGAAGTTTAAGATAGTACAGTTGGGTATGCCGTGTCTTATAATGAAATGAATGAGGGATTTATCTTACTTATCTGGTTTACAATTCATTGAACTTTCAATTGCCTCTCCTCAGAATTAACATTTTCTAATTCAGGGCATCTTAAATATTATTACTATTCATAAAAATGTATTTGTGTGTACATGAGCAGTTATTGTGTGTGTGTGTGTGTGTGTGTGTGTGTGTGTGTGTGTGTGTGTGTGTTGTGCTATGAATATGCGTGTTTACTTGAATTAACTTCAGATGTTCTTTGAATTTAATCTAGCGGCAATGGGGTGCTTACCGTACCTTTTCGTCCTTTTAGTGCTACTACCCAACCACTCATTTTAAATATACAAAACATATTTTTTGCATTACTTGCAACTTTTTCAATTTTCGGCAATTCAGAAAGAACAATGAAAATGGAACCTGCGCCAGGTCTGTGACCTTACTTTGCTCTATTCGAGATAAAAAAATCTCCAAACATTTGGAGTATTCCTTGAGAAAATTTTGAAGTGCTAAAACTTCATGTAAAGTTCGCCTCAAAATAAAATTATCCGTTTCAACTTCTCACGGCTTCGAGTTCGACTTGATCGATCGGGGAATATCGGTTTTCTAGAAAATCGGCTGAACTTCAGGTGTTTTAGTGTTGGTCACAGATGGATGAACAGAAAAACAGTGTGACGTAAACCAATTGTTTTGGTATTAACGACGAATCGAAAATGGATCCTTACTACACAAGTATTAGAGGTTTTACATAAAGGAACCAGAGTTATCCACTTTTTTATATCAGGGTTCCTAAATACGGCTTTTTCTGACAAAATATTTCCACTATCCGTTGCAGCATTACAATACAGCGTAAACCTTTACAACGAAAGTACCTAGTAGGCAAGGAAACAAGGAAAATATATTAAATTATTAAAATACCAATCAAGGATTCTATCAAATCCCGTAACTCCTTCAGAAAAATCCTATTCTCCAAACGTCACAGATCTTTCAGAAGAAAAGCAGCATCTACGCACAACATTGCCACGACTGCGAAGTCAAATACATTGATTAAACAGTCAGAACCTTCAACGCAGGAATTGAAGAATATATACACGCTTGGAAACCCAACAGTTGTAAATCTCATTTTGCAAGTCATTTACTTCAGACAGTCCATAGATTCAATCCACACACAGATAATGGAAATAGAAAATTAATATCACACAAAATTAACTCGTAAAACCTTCATATTCATGTAAATGATAACCTCATCAATAAAAACATATGACATAATCCCTCCCCTCTGCTAAAAATACTATTAGACACCACCCTCACACCGTCCTCTTCCGCGGCGGCGCAATAGACAGCACGCCGCACCTAGGTCATTAACCCTCCACCGCCAACCAACAGCCCGGTACATAAGCGGCTTGGCCCACCGAACCCGCTTAGTAGTTTTGTGGCTGCCAAGAAGCAGGTAATATACAGCTTTCTTTCTTTTTCTTTCTTTCTTTCTTTCTTTCTTTCTTTCTTTCTTTCTTTCTTTCTTTCTTTCTTTCTTTCTTTCATTTCTTAGAGTATTAATTCTGTTTAAAAAAATATATAACAAACTCTCTACTAACCATAAATTAGTAATCGATTCATCCTAATGTTTTAATCTGTATATTTTTTTGTATCAGGAAACAGATGATGATGGTTAAGCCAACTGAAGGTTAATTTACAATGGAAAGATATGTCTGCCTTTAAAACTGGAGGTATATAATAGGTTCAAAAATTTTAAATTTTGCAATTTACAAATTTTGCAATTTACAAATTTTGCAATTTACAAATTTTGTAGGATTAGATGAAAATCGAAGATAAGCCGTTTTTTTTTACAAAAAAAAGCACTTCAGTGTAAAAATGCTCAAAAGAATCGTGTACATGAATTTTAGTACAGAAATTTGGGATCGTATTGTTGATGTGATTCTAATGACTTTTTCATCCGTATACTCTAACGGCCACCTGCTCTGATCGGTAGTTTAACGTGGTTTATCCAATCAAGAGTGAGCAAATGTCGGAGCTGTACCTAGTAAATAGGCTACGGACCGCACGCGAACTTTTCTCCTCATCCTTGTCCTATCCTCACCCCTTACTTACACACACCTACAATTACACTTACATCCACTGCAGTAATACACCTGTCGGCAGCTCGGAGCTTGTCCCGACTGGGGCGGTGCTCCGCTGATGGGTGATACCTTGTGCGGAAAAACACGCTAGCTGACGTGTAGGTCGGCGCCGGTTCTCGCCATTCATCTGAGGAATATCATCGCCACCACCGCGATAAGACAACCACTACAGTTACGGGAGTAGTGATCTTAGCAGTTGACCCACTCGTAAATCAATCGATCAATTGAATCGATTGAAATCAATCGATCAAATCAATCGATCAATTGAATCGATAGAAATCAAACGATCAAATCAATCGATCAATTGAATCGATAGAAATCAAACGATCAATTAACCCCGTTCGTGGTGTAGGGAGCGAGGGTACAAATTGCGTCAAAATTCGTCGCCGGGTGGCGGAGCTGTGACGCGGAACACATGGCGAGCGGCCCTCGCGTCTCGGCTGCCACGGCGCTGCATGACATCGATCGCGGTCGCGCCGACCGCCCAATTAGCGGCGACGGCGGCGGCGGGCGCTGCGAGGCCAGACGCGACGGGGCACTGATTCCCAGCGCGCGCACTCCGCGTCGGCTTCCGGCGAGATGCAGGAATAAAATAATAAAGTACTCTTCTCAGCCTCTAGAATGGCTCGTGGTCACCGAACTAGCTTCGCGTTTCTGGTACAGCTATTTAATACATGAATTACTAAACGAATTCCACATTTTGACCCAAGTATTCACCTTCTATCCCTGATGTATAATCTAACTGAATACGTAAACACGTATTCGTTATTTACATAACAATTCTGATGGCAAGAACGTAACCTATAGTTGTCATTATAGAAGTCATCTGTCTTTCGATCCATTAATTTCCTTGTTATTTAGTTCGATCCTGTTACGCTTTTTCTTTCTTATCTTTTCCTTTTTATTCATCTGCTTTTTCTTTCCCTTATGCGTTATCAGCGACGTCCTATTGCGCAAGTGTTTAAATTGTTGTAAAATTTTCATCTTCAGTATATTTAATTATTCGTTATAGCACGCAATCATCTACGAACAAAAATACTTGCACACGTATGTTTTCTGGAAAATAAAATACGAAAACTAAAAAGGAGATGCCCTATATCACATCCTTGCGGAAACCCTCGCCGATACACGAACATCGCCGATACACGAAAATGATAAGTTACTCAAACTATCATTTTGCTGCCTTGAAGGGTAGGATTGAGTACACGAGTCTAGAACCTCCCGGGACGAAAAGATGTGGAAAAATCGACGTTTGTTTTCATTGATTTTTCTCTTCGCAAGAATTCTTCAGAGTCAAAGAATTCCACAAGAAAACGCTTGGAACTCCAGCAGATGAAATTATTTTCTACACTCGTACATGAAATGACTTGTCTTACATTCTGAGGGTAGAAATCTTATTATTTTAGCATTATTTTTATTTCTACTTGCATCTCTCACTTTTATTCTCAGAATTTTTAAATAATGTGAATTTGAATATATTTTGCTGTTTCTAAAAGTTCTGTTAAGTACGACCGGAGTACTTAAGGTCTGAGTGCATGTGTAGACAGTGACCCGCAGAATTTTGAAAACCAGTCTCCAGTTCTCCAGTGAAAACGTTCAAATCAGTAATCAAGATCTTTAAAAGATTATTATTCCACGGATTGTAACCTATCTTTGGGAGTTAATTATATTCAACAAGTGTGTCTGCTATTTTAAGAACCAAAGATCTGCTTGCTCTCTTGAGACACAGTAAATTTTAATTTCATCGTGTCATAAATGGACGTACAACTAGTGTAAGCTTCTTTACTGATATATATTAAGTTAAACTATTGGAATATTCATAAGCTATGATCATTTCTCGTTCAGTGGACGTTGAATTCATTTCTCATACCCGTGAGAGTTCTATCCGTCTATATTCATTGAGAGTATAGCTAATCTGCATCACGAGTAGCGAGGTCTTTTATCTTTAATCACATCACACGAAGGAACGTAGTTTCATTCACAAGTGTTCATCAAAATCGTTTGATCATTACGCTATTCATTGAAAGAGACTTCAATAAGTTAAATTTGCGTGTACCTGAATTTCAGACTTTGCTTTTATCTAAAGCCGAATGAGACAAATTAAACTTTTGACTAGTTGTACGTTTGGCTCGTTGCGTTGACTTAGAATTTAATCCGCTTCAAGCTTGATTTCGTAACCGATTAAAACGTAAAAATTGTAATTGACAAAAATTCTAGTATAGTCTTTTTTTGAAATGAAATAAATCTTTTTTATCCTCTCATGGTAATTTAATTTTCAAGATGAGTTGCCGTGAGTCGTTAAGATTGATGGCAAGACTTTCGTCGTTTGTAAACTTGCGCTTGAATTATTATTCATACCATTCTTCTGTTAACTGCGAATTTAATAATGAGAGGTTTAGCTGATTATCTATTTTGAATTTTGAGAATGTTTCCTACTTTTCATTTCATTTAAGAGGCTTTCAATTAGAGTAATTCGTGATCACGAACCCTTTTCGTTAGCCGGCAAGCCGTAGGGTTAGAGTTCCGATGGTGGCGGTTATTCTGTCTGGGATCACTATAGTGATAGCTATCATTATCACTATAGCACTAGGATAGCTACTGTGATCTCAACTGGTTTCTAGTTTACCTGATGTTACTCCATCACCTACTCGCCTATCGAGAGACAGTGTCAATGAAAGAATGGAGAACGATTCAGGAGCTGGTACTTGGGGACGTGAAGAATTCTTATTTCTCACGATCCACCACTGTCCGCACGGCTTTCAGCCAACAGAATGCTCAGTACTCAGTGTTCTGAGAAAGCGCCAATCGACCTACGGAGCGTAGTGATCGACGTATAGATAGGGATGTGGCTTCTATTCGTAGCTCAGTTATTCCATGACACTCGGTAATGCAGTTAATATCTCCGATGTCCGAAGTAGGCAACTTCACCATGAATTTATGTGAATAGTTACACTAGATCGAATACAGCCAACGTGTGAAGGAGCGGCAGGTTTCTCTGCTCTATGCTTTCCGTGGTTTCTCAGATTTTTGCCAGGCAAATGCTGGAAAATTACTCTAACGAATGGGCCATGAATCGTGCGCCATTATTCCATGGCACCATTATTCTACGGTCATGGATCGTGCGTCGTTATTCCATGACACTTGGTGATGCAGTTAATTACTCCGTTGTCCGAAGTAGGCAATTTCACCATGAATTTAGGTGAATAGTTACACTAGATTGAATATAGCCGATGTGTGAAGGAGCGGTGGGCTTCTCTGCTCTATACTTTCCATGGTTTCTCAGATTTTTATCAGTCGCATGCTGGATTACTTTACTGGCTGGACACATTACTTTAACAAATGAGCCATGGATCGCGCGCGATCTGTTCTTCCTCAGCCTGAGCCCTTCCATTTTCTGACATATTACATCCGACACTGCCGGAGACCAATCATGATCTTAGACCTTGTCCCGTCGGGGAGGAGTCTAACTTGGAAACATTAATTGGCACGTTTATGGGTTTATGGGTAAGATGCAATGTTAATTAAACTAAAGCATTCGACTTACTCATTTTGATCGATTTTTGGTAATTATTAAGGAAATGAGTTACGAGTGTAAACTAACATTCCGAAGCAATAGGAATAAAGGGCGTCTCTATAGAACAGGAGGGTTAAGGAAAGACTATGTGCCCTGTACAAAGCGTTTGCCGGTTATCAAGCTTGGAAAGATATCTATATTCGACTCAATAGACACACTTACTTAAGTAGAGGTGATCACAAGCACATAATTCAGATCAGGCCACAGAGAACAGCTGTTGAAAAATTTTCCTTCACAAACAGAACAATAACAGACTGTAATAAGTTGCCTGCGACAGCCATGGAATCCTTTTCTCTAGGTGTACAAAGATTTAAACGTATATTAACTAATGATATTTGTAAACTTTATCAATTAGTAAGTAAGACTTATTAAAATAGTTATTAATTTATTGTATGTTATTTTTATTATAAATATTAAGATAATTACTATTAAATGCAGTGCTTTATTAAATACATAATTATATTTATTTATTTAATAGGTAATTATTACAAACGAATTAGATTACTTGATCCTATGTGACTAGGCCGA
>BOPP01000249.1:331451-366258 GCA_017312745.1 Gryllus bimaculatus
CTCTTCTGTAAGCCCTCAATCGTCTCCGAGCACAAAACTAAATCATCAGCATATAGTAGTCCGGGGAT
The DNA here is from genome assembly GCA_017312745.1 of Gryllus bimaculatus. NCBI lineage: Eukaryota > Metazoa > Arthropoda > Insecta > Orthoptera > Gryllidae > Gryllus > Gryllus bimaculatus. The sequence continues at coordinate 331,520 of BOPP01000249.1, forward strand.
ACATAATTATATGTAAAGTAGTAGTTGAATTGGAGTGTCGTGACGAGTTGTGAAGTTAGTGCAATAGAGAAGTAGAAACAGAAGTGAAGTGCAAATGTAGTGAAGTGAAGTGACGTGGAGTGCAGTGTATTTAAAATGTGTATTTAATAGTTAAAATATCTACGCAGAACAGTCATAAAATGTGGAGTTAATGATACAATTATTATTATTATTATTATTATTATTATTATTATTATTATTATTATTATTATTATTATTATCTTTACTATTATCATTTTATTATTGCCTTAAAATAATTTAAAATTACATTGTATTAATATTCCTAATTGTAACATGTAATTTGTAGTGTTGTGCCACCAGGTTGTGTAGACCTGCCTGCAGTAATAATAAATTTAAGTGAGCGCTCAGGTCAACGGGCGTTGATGGAACCGGGTGGTGGAAGGGGGGAGGGGGGAAGGGAGAGAAGGGGGGAGTGGCCATTGATCTCGTGGACGAGGGGGAACTCTCGCGCCGAAGGAGACAACTTTCGCTCACGTCGCTGAAAGCTGCTCGATGTCTCCGGTCAGAAGCTCTTAAACAGTTTTATGGAGAGAAAGACATCAGTTGGATTTTTCCACCACAAGGTTTTCTCGTCATACGGTTTTCTCGTCATACGGTTTTCTCGTCATACGGTTTTCTCGTCATAAGGTTTTCTCGTCATACGCTAATTAGTATCGTGTAAATATTTGCGTAATTCCAATAGAATTATGAATCTTTATTCTCTGATTAATTCACATTCTCAATTGAGGGAACTTGGTATGCATTGTGATAGCTTAATCTGAAAACTGTATCTCTTCCATGAAATTAATTTTTACCTCAATTTCCAAAACAAAAATATTCCATCAATTAACTACAAATTGTAGTTTTTACTTTCCTATTCCCTTCCTAGGAATAACCTTTTATCTAATTTCATCTAATTATGATTTATAGTCAATAGGTTCGATACAGTGTTTTGGATGATCTGTAATTACACCTCAATTTTATTTCTGCCCTCTCTTGCATCTTTGTTACAACTATATATGTAATAATATGATCATATTTATAACCATTAATTAATTCTTTATTTAAATTTAACCAATTCAAAATGAATTGAAATCATTAATAATAATAATAATAATAATAATAATAATAATAATAATAATAATAATAATAATAATAATAAATTAGAAATATCAATAAGAATATTTCCTGAAGTTACATTCCTTTATGAATAATATTTATAACTTCATTAATTAACTTATAATTTATATGAACTTTGTCTCCAATATCCGGTTGCTGATATACATCGAATGAAATAAGTAATGAAAAGACATGGAAGAAGTGTCATTGCGTGATATAGTCGATATAAATGTGTTTGACATTTCTTTTGTGAAAGTATAACTCTGACATTTTGATTCCCCTCAGAATTTGTGAACATAGCTGAAACATCTTAGTATGACCTTTGGTATACACAGGTGTATAACAGAGGAATGTTCGAAAAGCTTGCAGTATGTTGATCTCTGTCGAAAAGAATAAAAAAAGACGTATACAACATATGACTTAAACTTGATACTTTTTCACAGAAACGGTTTAATGTTAAAACTTACTAATTAAAATTGATATTGGTACTGGTATTTAACATTCTCAATATATTAGTATAACCATTTTCGATTAAAACTTGCAGTTTGATAGAACAAAATAATTGGGAGGTGCATTTTGTAATATAGAAAAAAAACATGTAAATTTTCGACAAAATGTGAGCAATGTACCTTACTGAAATGTATTGCTTCCTTAAGTTTAAACTTGCCTTTCGTTATGTAGAGACAATATTAGACATCTTGCCAATTAAAAATGTAAGAAGGCTATTGCGGCCTCTCAAAGGAAAATATTCGATATAGAAGGGCAGTTTCTTTTTCTTCGTGGAGGCAGAGCTTTTAGACATCGTGGAACTGGCCAATAGAAAGTGTTTATCTTCTTTCTTTTGTGAAATTGCTATTATAATGAATTCATTTGTTACTTTTACTCCAAGTATTTGTTTGTATATTAGTTATTTTGTACAATTAAATAGTTAATGCATTAGTTAACTTAATATATTTCAATGTTAAACAAAATTATATTAAAAATATTCAATTATTTCTGGATTGATGCTATGAAATTATGAGGTTTACAAATTGCTAGCGGAACAAGTTTTACTACAAAAGTTAGGAGACTCGTTTTAATAAAATTCAACCACATTTGTCAACATTTCAAACGTAGACGATGAAAGTAAATTTGCATTACGCTTGCTCTCTCGTTTTTCTCCGTCTTACTATTTTGTTACTTACATACTATATATAGTTATTCTCGGACACCATTTTTTAGTGCAAGTTCATTTTTGCGATGAATTACAAATGATTACGAGAAGTTTTTATTTTATTCATGATACTTCTTATATTTTTAGATACAATTTAATTTATAAATCAAGACTGGTTGACTTAACAGTAATATATTTTTAAACCTCATAATTGAGAAATATATATTTCTCTACGCCAGTTTGAATTTTCTTACGTATGTATGGTCCTTTTTGAGAGGTATTTCGTACAGTCATGCGCTATGTCTCTGTAGCATCCAAGTGTTACATCAACGTTATTTAGTCGGTCTCTTCGTCCCAACCATCTACTTGCTTCTAACATCTAGAAGCAATCTCCTTCGTGCATTACGTGATTTGCATGTAACTCCAGCTACTTACATGTTGATGGTAGAAAATGAGAAGCTACCGCAATCTCGTGACCTTTCGCGTTGCACTAATTCGCATCTCCCTGCTCGGCGCTCCCTGGGAGCAGCACGGGGATTAACCCAATTCGAGAGACGGGATTTCGAGTATCGATCCTTGACCTTCGACTGCGGGAGAAGCGACTTCGCGTGCGAACTCTCCCCCGCCCACGAACAACGCCCACGCCCCCGCCCTGCCCGCACCATCTCGCTCAAGCAAATGGCTTTCGCCAGTGTTGCCAGCTGCCTTGAACGGAATCCGAGAACTGCTCCATGCGATTCCGCCATCGCGTTTGGCATAATGCTTTCGAAACGCAGACAAATATGTCATAAGAATATTAGCGTATTCTGTTATTTTATATGAATTCATAAATTTGAGAAACAACACTATTAATAGTTGACTACCGGACGGTTACTTAGAGCAAAAATAATGTGAGGCCACGATTTCTAAATTCTCTATTAATTACAATTTTTATGATATTTGGATAATATCCATGTCATTTTACTATTTATTAATAAAAAAGTAAGGTCAAAGTCACATCAAAGACGAATAACACCGTCGACGTTCGTTTTATGAAGTTAACAATACTTTGATGAAATGAACAAGAATTTTTGTTGTTGACATTTCTCTGGTTGCCCACAAATATTACGGCATATACATATATTTTCACTAAAACGTAGTTTGTTATAAATCATACTAGCCCTTTCCTCTGTCTCTCTCTCTCTCCCTTCGCGTATCCTCTCTCTTCGTCTCTCCCTCTCTCTTCGTCTCTCCCTCTCTCTTCGTCTCTCCCTCTCTCTTCGTCTCTCCCTCTCTCTCTTCGTCTCTCCCTCTCTCTCTTCGTCTCTCCCTCTCTCTCTTCGTCTCTCCCTCTCTCTTCGCCTCTCCCTCTTTCTTCGTCTGTCTTCTCCGTCCCTCCGTGTTCCTTTTAAACGTCCATCTGTCCGTCTATATATATGTCCGTCCGTTTGTCTGTCCGTCTGATATTTCTGAACAGTACTAGCGCCTAAACCATGCGTAAGATTGTTTCCAAACTGAAGAAAGCCGTGTCGATGTGGCTCGAGTGGAATATTTGAGATTTTGAAATAAATCTTTAGTATTTCGGGGTACTTTACATGAAACACCCCGGGCATTTTAAAAATTTTCTCAAAAAACGGCTCCAATTTTTAAAAATTGTTTACAAGAATAAAATTCTAGAGATAACTTACAAATATAGCATAGGTCCAATTTTCAGATCTAACACTTAATTATCGAAAATGTTGAAATTTTCGGGGCGTCCTCCTACAACTACCAAATTGAAGATAGAGATTTATCCTTCAAATAAAATTTGTTCTCTCCAGCGAGTTCTTTCATTAAGGTCATGCACATTCTTTCTTTAAATTGTAGTTGTGGCGCAATATTGCGTGCAATATATGCAATGTTTTTAAAAAAATACTAAAACAATATTTTATTGACAATATATCTTCTTTTTAATGAAATCTTGTATATGGTTACTTCATGAAATAAGGTTCTATAACTTTTGCGTAATTTTCTGTTAAATGTTGGCGATTTTTAAACAGTTATTTTATTAACAACAGCTTTCTTCGCACTTATCAAAAACGGTAAAAATGGCAATGATCTTATATTCGGCAAACTCACTATATTTTTAAAAAATTCAAAAACGAACGTTTCAAAGTGCAATATTTATCATAGTCACTTTTTTAAGTATTAGATGTTTGAAAAACTGTCTCAGACCATTTCTTTTAAAACGCAAATTTTGCGTAATTTCTGTTGGAAGATAATCCAATCTATAAAAAAACATTTTCTCAAAAGAGCTCTATCTTTTTCTTTAATTTTTTCATGATAAAGCTCAAGTATCAAGTACACTTCAATAAATAATGGTGCAGGTCTAATTTTCGTTGAACACCAAATTTCCTAAAATTGAAGAAATTAGAAATAATGCTAGAAAGTATGTGTTAGTACCATTAATTTTCCTCAATTTTGTTTCATCCTTCTGATGTTTAAATTATACTCGTAGAACGTTTTTTATCCCTTGATGGTTGTTTCATACTTCAGCTCCCCGTATATTTATAAAATGATTCAAAATCGCCATATAAAAACGCTTATTTACAAATTCCGTGATTCTCTTTCAGAGAAACCTGTTAATAAACACTTTGCATTATTTGTTTAATATCTGTCGGTGTAAATAACCGTTGTACAATTGGAGGAACTTCATTAACATCCGTGGATTTCGTAAAAAAAAAAGGACATTTTCATCTGCCCTTGAGGAACGGAATACGTCGTACCTCAAAAACTAAATGATTTAACACAAACATGCAGAAAATGATTGTACTGCATTGGTAAATATGTGGAGGATTCAAGCGTGAGCAATGAAACCTGTCACGTGTCAGTGGGGATTCTACGTCGCACCGCAAATAACAGGGAATTAACAGATATTAAAACGGATCCCGTAGAAGCGGCGTGAAAAGTGACAAGTTTTAAATGCAATGTAATTGATGCACCGATGCAATTGATTGAGAAGAATCAGTAGTTGACAGGAGAGGAATACCCGGGGGTGACAGGCTCTGACAGGTTGCAATTCATTGTTCAACGGAAGAGATGCGGGAGCAACGGTCAAACTTCGTCCAGATCTCTCAACGCCCATCATTAACAAGAAATCAGAAGCGAATATCTAGAAGCAAGAGAAGAGGTAGATCAAGAGGGAAGTAACATATTTTAGCTGTTTTGAGAAGTGATTAATTTTCGGAAGTTAAAAGACGGCTTGGAGCTGGGACAATGCGTAGAGAGGACAGGACGAAGCGGGGACAGGACGAAGCGGAGGACGAAGAGGGGACAGGTCGAAGAGAGGACAGGGCGCAGTGGGGACAAGTAGAAGAAAATGGAACGGGAGGTAAAGTTGCGGTATGGACTTGTGGAGAAAAGAGGTACTTAGGGAGTTGTGGGCCTCTAGAAAGAAGAACTGCGCGAGAAGAGGAAGAGTGGGCAAAAATTAAATTAGGACGGGATACGGAGGTGTGAGACAACGTGAGGAAACAAGAGGACTGGAGGTAGGAAAGGCAGAGACGAGTCGCGGGAGAGCGGAGCGAAGATGAAGTAAGTTGTGGTGTTGGAAGACGGAAGAAGACCGGGACTTAGGATCGAGGCTCTAGCGGGGAGGGGAAGCGGGGAAGGAAGAGGTGGAACGGCCGCGATCGAGGACGAAGCGAGGTAAAGCAGAGTGGGGTAGACAGAAGTGGAAGGTTAGGGCAAGGAGAGGGGTGGGGGGAAGGTATGACGTGGATGCGAGACTGGGCAAGGGAAGTGGTACTGGGAGTTAGAAGCGAAACCGGCTTGTAGATACGAAAAGAAAACGAGGAGAGGGAAGGGAAGTGGAAAAAAGAAGAACGGAGATGAGTCGCGGGACAGCGGGGCAGAGGTAGAGTAGGGCGTGATGTTGAAAGATGGAAGAAGGCAGGGGCTGAGAATGAAGCAAGCCGGTAGCAGGGCGGGGAAGATAGAAGTGGAAGCGGGCGTGGGCGGGGACGAGCACGGGGATAATTCGAAGTAGAAATGAGGTAGATGGAGGATGGGGATGGAGCGTGGTGAGAGCGGCGCTGGGCGAGGCGAGGCTGGGGGTGAGCGGGGACAGGAGGTAGGTCGGGTAGGGTGGGAGTGAAAGAGCGTCGCGGGGGTGTGGACGCGAGCAGGGCCTGGGGCGGAGTCGGTGTCGGGGGCGACGCGAGAAGTGGAGGTGGAAGCGGCCGAGGAGGGGAACGAAGCGAAATGGAAAGGAGATAGAAACAGGATGGGGGTGAAAAGTGGTGGAAGGCTGTGACAGAGAAAAGAGGGGTGTGGTGTGGCGGGAGTGTATGAGGTTGAAGCCGGGGCGGGGCGAGAACGGGGACAGGGGCGAGGGCGGAGGTAGGAAAAACGCGTGGTAGAGTAGGGGCGAGGCGTCCTGTGGCGAGAAAGGAGACGTTTTTGGGACGCATCGGCCACGGCGGGGACTGTGCAGAGATATAGCGCGAGGCAGGGGGGGAAGGGGGGGGGGCGGGACGGGAAGCGTGGCAGCGAGAGGGAAGTTGAGAGGTGAACGTTTAGTTGGGACGGTTAGCGGGGACAGGTCGAGAGGGGTTGAGGTGCGGGGCGTTTGGGGTCTGGAGTGGACGAAGGGGGTGTGAGTGGGGGGGTGTGGGGTCGGTTGACCTGGCGACGCAAGGGCACCAGATGAGTGGAGAGGTAGAGAGAAGAAACAGTCGAGTGAAGCAGGATCGGTTGGTTGGAACAGGTGAAAGACGGTGCGTGGCCTGGGGCGGATGCGGACAGCGGGGGGGGGACTAGGAACCTAGCCGGGCCGGCTCTGTAGTCCCGAGGGCCAAGGCGTGTGAGGCGCAACGCCGTGGCAGCAGCGTGGGCGGGCGCGGAACGCGATACGTCAAACGCACTATTACGTGGCACGTACGTTCAAGCTTTGAAGCGCTCCGGAACGCGGCCTGGCGCTGGGTCTGCGCGCTAAATCGGAGGCGACGGCGGCCGCGCGAATTCGACCGTATCATTCAGGAGGCGGCGCCCTCCCCCCCCTCCCCTCTCCCCCCCTCAGCCCTAATGACTCCATCCGACGGCTCAGAATTCAGCCTCGACGTTGGCGCCGCGGGCAAAAATGGTGCTTGTTGCCTTCAAAGGGCAAAGCTCAGGTGAGAGGGAAGCACTCGCGATGGTCTGAAGATCTCATTAAGGATGCGACTTCATGCACCGAGTGATTGGATGGTATAAGAAGAGGTTCCGTTTTCCAAAGTTTCCAGTTTCACATTTATGTAGTAGATTGATCAACGAGAATGCGAGAATGAGCGCAAAGTATGCGTAATTCATTTGCGAAATAAAATGTAAATGAAACATACGAAAATGAATCTATTAAGAGTTACTTTTTTCGAATTTCTGTTGAGAATTAACGCTTTGCTAGACGTAATGTATCTGAGAGATACGTTTTTATGAAGTGGGAAGATAGAAACTATTGGAATTGTTACTTCTGTTGTGTGTATCATTTGAGCACTTTGCACACAGACTGGCACTGTTTTGATTGTTGTCATGTAACTTAAACACGTGCCCGTTTGAACCAGTGAGATCCAATGAATATTTTCTTTTAAATACAGTTGATGGAAATCTGTGAGAATTAAACTTGCCTACGTATTTAACCTGTAATTATGTATTTCACGCCAAAGTATTTAAGCAGTGATATATTTAATGGAAGCTGATGTAAATACCTACTACAGACGAACAACATAAAAAACAGCCTTAGGTGGTATTAACCATTTATGGCGTAGGGGAACTGTCTGTCACTCCGGGCAATGCAGCAGGGCTATTCCAGAGGGCCATGTCACAGGGCTATGCCAAGCACCTATTCCACAGGGCTATGCGACGGGGATATTCCACAGTGCTCTGTGACGGGGGTATGCGACGGCCCAGTGACGCCATGCCATTGGCATCCGAAGCCTGTGAGAGAACGTGCTCGCCTTCGCCGTTATCGAACGTGTGGCTGACATCACGTTGAATGGAAATCTGGTCAGCCACAGCCGATGCCTTTGGTAGAGGTACAAGCGGTAATTAAAATTTTAGCGTATGGACAGTAGGTTTTTCTCAGCGAGTCATCTATTACGATGAAAGCAAATCTGTTAACGATGGTATGCTACAGATGCATTACGAAAAACTGTATGTAGTTTATACTGTCGACATACATTTTTTGTAATAAATATACATAAATACCGTTAAGCTGCTATGCTTCATAAACAAAACGCTTCTCATTTTGTTTCGTCTTGACACAGTATGATTATGTAAATTTTATCACAGTGATGAGATACATTGCGCGCGTTCCATTACAAAAATATTGCACACAACCAAAAATCAAGTCGCATTACATAGTTAACATTGGTTTCTGCACATAATAGAGAAAGTCTGTTTCTGTGCTACTGTTTCTGGCTTTAACCACGTGAACCCTTTTAAATTCCCTCTTCAGGATCGGTCAAGTTGGGCAATGGTTGGGCAACTCGATGTTCATTTGTTGAAATTTATTTTAATTCATTGATAAGCTTTAGGCATTATATGTGATTGTTGCAGAGTTACACAGCCCAAATATGTACATTGTTTGGAACATTTACCTTTTAGAACTCAATTCGGATCGCTAGCTATCCGTGATAGTTGTTTGTGTACCATGGTGTTAGTCTTTGTAAAACAAATTGTTTTGCTTATATGTGAATTGGTTTACCTTTCATTTTCCTTTCAATAATTCTTCAATATCTTTTGGCGCCTGATCAATGTCGTATTCGTGTTTAATTTTTCGATACCCGATATAGTAGTACACGACTAGTCTGTTTGTTGAACCGGGTTAGTGGCTCAGGAAAACAACTGACGCCACTGCAGTGTTTCCGCCTGGAAGGTCCTAGGATTCAACTCCCGACGGTGGCATGATTTTTGGCACTAACTAGATAGCTTAATAAAATTCAGCTGCTGTCCGGAGGATAATTCTAGCGTCTAGCTCTTCCAATCAGTAGTTTTCCGTGCTTTTTCTGACCAACACCAGAAGAAAACTCGAAGCAGAACCCTAACAAACGGGTCCCGCACCGTGCGCGATCTTTCCCTTCTCTTCCTTCCTCCCTTACTCTTTGGCCCTTACTTAAAACGCTCTCTTACACGCACTACACTGTCCCACAGCTCGGGAGACTAGTTGGAAGCTTAGAACTTGTCCCGCTGAGGTGGCTAGCTAGTAGAAGATACCCGGTTCAGGAAAACCATGCACTACACTTACGGGACCAATGACCTTGACAGCTTACGCGCCCAGAAACAAAATAATCGATCTGATTGTTGGTTGCGTTTTCCGTTGTTTAAGACACACAATGCGCGGTTGTCGCACCACTAGTTTAACAAGCCTTAAATACGAGTATACTTTTTTTTAAAAACGCAAATAATCTAGAAAATTAAATTACCAACCGTCTTCGAAAAGAACCTCTTCGAAGACTTAAGCCTTCAGATTCCCTCTGGCGTTTCCGACCCTAACCAGGCCATCACACGTTACATTAATTTATCTATTACACTTCGTCCCCCTAGGGGTAGGCCCTACCCTTGGTGGCGAAGGAAACTTAACTGGGGCACTCTGCACGGCTACACCCTTCGGGCTAGTTCACTCCTCACAGGGCGTCCGAGGTAGCCCATAGGGGCGGAGCCAGTGGAGCCAATTTTGGCTGAAACCTCTGCCGGCCGATGCCCGACGGACACAACCAAGCGAAACAGATCTTCGTCCGACGTTTTCCATTTTCACTTTGTCTCACAAGATCTGACACCATAGCTGGCCCGTGAAGGGGAAGAGAGATGTCAAATCTTAAAGCAAACAAATATTGTTTAATTGATTTGAATTTTACGGTCTCTCGAAATAAAACATATCTTTTTTATTCCCAGCACTCACCAGCGAAACAGATTTTCGGACGCCGTTGGAAGGCGCTCGCTGGCTTTGGCGATCTCGCTTCTTGCCAATGCTTAAAGAAGTAGATCTCGTTGGCCTATTCGATGTTGCTGATAGCCGAAGCAGGGAGCGGTACGTTGGTGAGTGTTGGGAATACACCAGAAATGTTTTGGTTCGAGAGACCATAAAATTCAAATTAATTAAACAATACTTGTTTGCTTTGAGATTTGACAACTCCCTTCCCCTACACGTGCCGTCTGTGGTGTCATATCTTGTGAAGCAAAGCGAAAATGGAAAGCGCGCTTCTATTTTTGACATTGGTTCAGTCAGACGCAATGGGATTCGAAGACCTCCCTATACTAAGCAGTGCTCACACGCGGGTTTACGAACACCTGAGCCCTTTAGAGTTCAGTTTGGAGTACCCTACACTAGGCGTTAGTCCAAACGTGTCGCAGATGCCTTCTCTTTCCTAGTTGCAATGTAGTGGGCTGTGACCTCATTTACTGTAGTGCAGAGCCCGCCTGATGGCTCCTGCCGCCGTGACCCTTGGCCTCTCGTCGGAGAGCTATTTAATTAACGTGGTGCGCCTCGACTCCTCTCACGTTCTTCAATGTATTTCCGACTCCTCTCTTTCTAGCTTCTTCTCCTTTCATCAGTGGTGCCTTGTCTTGCTTCATTAGTTTAGCTCCTCTTTTTTCTTCAATTTGATTGCGTCTTGTTTCGTCGATTTGGCTCGTGTTGTTTCGTTAATTTGGCTCGTCTTCTTTCGTCAAATTCGCGCCTCTTGTTTTGTCAGTTTCGCTTCGTCTTTTTTTCGTCTCTCCTCTTTCTGTTTTTATGCCCTGTCCAGTTTTTTTTCGTTTTATAAATTACGTTCGTCATTGCTCCGCCACAACTTGGCCGATTACTTATTTTCAAGTGCTCTTCTGCCACCATTTTGTAAGATCTCACTCTTTTCTATTTAAATAGTTTTCTCTTATTTCATGATAACATAATTATGATATATTTAGATATGATGGATTCAGAACATAATTTTTGAGTCAGAAAAATGAAGAAGAAAAATATAAATGACTAAGCAACTTTTAATACATAAGGAATCACACAAACTAATAGATCGGTTTGATAGTGTTTAGTGCACTACGTACCATTCATGGTTTTTGGTGTGATATAAATATAATTTGATCCATAGGCAACGTTTGTGACTCCAGTAAGTCAGGGTCTGCAAGTGATTCTAGTCTCAAAATACAACTTTTTGTATTATCAAAAACTGCTTATACGTTCATTTTTACTTCTTACATATTTACTGCGCAGAAAATAAAATTTATGTCAATAATCCTTCTCAACGTAACCAATATCGAAGCCAATGTAACATTTAGACATAAGAAAAGAAAGATGGAAAACTTGGTGTATCTTACGAGATACTTATCATATTCGGAAAAAGTTAAGTGTTTCTTTGTCGTAGTGTCAAAGGATAACCAAGAGGAATATGTAAATTTTGTGACCCAGTTTCTCGTCAACTCTATTGCAACTGCGTGGTACATAAAGCAATAGGGATTGTTTCAAGAACTACGTATTTTACGTTTATGACAGATACTCGGCTATCTTATCAGGAAGAAGGTCTATATTATGTCCTCTGTAACCTTCCAGAACTACTCTTGTGAACATCAAATCCCATTTTTTTTCTCTTGATAGAAATGTCTCATACCAATAAAACTTTATTTCTTCGAAATTAACCTCTTTTGATGTTACATTATATACACAAGTTTATTTGAAATAAAACTGTATAAAAACTTCATCAAAAGGTTTAGACCAGTAGAACACGTAATTTGATAAGAAATATTATTAAATACACATGCAATTTTGCTGTTATTTATTTTCGTAATAGAATCCGCAATGAATATGAATATTAAATATGTTTTAAGGATGTAATTTAAACATTTCTCTTGTTCAGTCTACAAAACAAAACAAAGTTATTCCTTTCAGAATGAGGCGAGGTTCAGAAATTGTTAGAAACCACGACGCACCTAATTTTATTCGACTCAATTTACTTAAAACAAACTTTAAAGAGATTCACATTACCTCTAAGACCACTGTTAATTGTATGTTTGGCACTCCGCCATAATGTGATCTCTCCAGCTAGATACGGACGCCGTTACCGTCATTATGTACTACTGAATGCTTCCAAAATTGAAACGAGTTGGTGTACTGTCCCATTGCACCAGCTTCAGATTTTATTCTGGGTGATATAATTTTGATTAATGGTAGTCGTTTGAAATAAAATGTATCTACAGCACATCCATTACTCGGTGTTATTTATTTCTGCATTAGCACAATCATTAACCTATTAAATACATTTATTGGCCAGTCATAATGATAACTTATATTTCAGTTTGGATATATTGATACTTTGTTGGCTAACTAGTATTTATTAGATAGATAGATATTATTTTCTTTATTGTACCCGTTTAAGAAGGTGTTTGCAAAACTTTGTAAGACCAGAAAGGATTAGGGAGTTGTGTTCCAAGCTGAAAATATATCTCTGTCTCATCTTATAAGTTTCCTCTCACTGAAAAAATGTAAAATAATACGGAAAATTACCGTACAAAACTCCGATATGTTAGTACTACTGACCAAAAAACGCCGTATTCGTGAGTCGCATCCACAATCTTGCTAATTTTCTGCACCTTTACTTTAATATCGTCCTTCATTATGCTTTCACGAATGCATTTATTTCTAAAGTACATCGCTCTTACTTCTAATTCATAAATGTTGCTGAAAAAACAATTGCAGAAAGGAAACACATTGGCAAACGTAAACACATCCCAACGAGAAATGACATGGAACAAATGACATCGCAGAATTCCAGGCACACTCTAGCGGCTGTCGTGAAACTTCCACTGTCGATATGCAACTGTCGCACGAAACAAATGACAAATTACAAGTCTCGCACAGGAGAGAAAAAATAAACTTTGCTGCCTACAATTGCTTTGATAAATTATAATTCTTTCATCTATCAATTGCGTTTACGCTTCATTTGAAAGTAAAAACTACCAAATTAGAAATATTTATTTAACAGTAAACATGTCCCCTTGTAATTTCTCATCATGGAACGTGCGACATAACTTTTCTTCGAGAACCGGAATTTGTATTCAATCAACCCACATGACTCTCGCATCTGTGTGTTATATTTTCTGTTGTCCTCTTAAATCTCTAGGATAATATTAATTAAATCTCACTTTTTAAAAATTGTTTTGATAATGAAATGAAGCTTATTCATTCGCAAAATTTGCTATTCAGAATATTTATTTTCTGCTGCTCTATTTTTCCCCCGAATTCAATGGACATTGTTCGCTTTTGAATTCATACTTTGTATTCAGATGATTATTATTTAGTAATCAGCTACATTCATTATGTTCATCGTCCGAGATGTTCGTTTAAATCGAGTTTTGGTAACTTACCAATAATGAATATTACTCGGGCAACTTTTCTTGAAAGATGGATTGACGATTTCGGGTGGAGTGGGAGTATTAGTTACAAAGTCGGCCACTAGAGTATTTTAAGTAACGTGTGTGAAATGAAAGTGAAAACTGCATCTTGTACTTAACTTTTACGGGAGTTTTAGGTGCCTCCCTTGAAGGACCTGGACATGACTCAGTCATTTCTTTCGATATTGACAATAAATCTGAACAGGGGTTCTGCACTATGAAAGCAACTGGCTTTGACTAGCTTCTGTCTCGCGCCAACGAAGTTTTAATGCTTGGAAGGTTGTCATCAGTGCCCGCTGCGAGCTTTTGCCTTCAACTGTTATTGCACAAGGGAGGGGGATCAAGGTCATCGTTCAAGAAAAGTTGCGCGAGTAATACATTCCATTAGCTTTATAATGCTGTGAAGACAAACAAGTACGAGTTTAGAAAAAAACATAATTAATCAGAATTCAGTGTACATTTTCATAACGAAAACTGAATGCAAGTAAATGAGAAAATCCCTCTACCTTAATGCTAATTCTTCCTTTAAGCAGCATTGAATGTTTATGTGTTACAAAACATCAGTTGATGACTACAAAACAATTTCCAATACATATTAGTATATTAGCCAGAATTTTCGCTAAAGTGTCATAGTCCTAGGTAGAGCGACGCGCTCCGTACTCAGGTCCCTTTGTCAGTTAATGGGTCCGGCAGTTTGTTGGGGAGGCCTGTTGGCCGCGTTCTCGGGTATCCAGCTCCAATGGACGCACAGGGGATGTGGATTGGAGGTGATAAGCCATGTGCACCCACTTGGACCACTCCCCCTCTCCCGATACCATTACCTTACAACCATCCCGAAAGGACTGGTCGGCATTCAGTGTCATCTGAGGCTTCCTTAAACTGTTAGCAACGCGTTTATGTTCGACTAGAACAGGCCTTTCCAAAAATCGTGCCGAGTTGCAATTAGTCTCGCAACCACTGGATCCCTACGCATCGATTCCGCGACGGCTAAGGGAAATATTAATTATGGATTTGGGTATGGAAGGAGGATGCCGCCTACTACATGCCTACAAAGGAGGAACGAATAATTCTAAAATGAATTTCCGTTCAAAATTAACAAAGTGAACAAATTAACTATGATATTTGTATTCAAACGAGTGGTTCTTCAACAGCACATACGTTCTCGCATTGTTTATAACTTTTGCAATTTTCAAAAATTGAGTGTTCAGCAAAATGGAACTAGCACCACCTTTTTACCATCCTTTGATACGTACGAAAAGCAAATTTAAAGAACAAATTTGGAGCAGGTTTTGAGAAAAAAATTTTAAAATTGTCTATTTCACCCGAAATTACACAACTACTTTCAAACAAATGAACAAGATGTTTTTAAATATCTCTTTAGAGAACACATTTAATTACGAAAAGAATCGCTATCTTCGATATTGTACAACCATGAAGACACTGAAAAATTAAGTTTAACTTTAGCAATTTCAAAAAATTAAGGATTGTAACACACTTAGACCTGGCGTCATTCTTCCAAGTGTTTTCTACGCTATAGAAGATCCAAGTTAAATAAAACCTAGGAACCATTTTTATGAACATTTTAAAAATATTAAGACTGCATGTAAATGCCCTCAAAATCAAAATATCCGTTTCAGACAAGCAAGGCCTTGAGTTCATTTCGATTCATTGGGGAAGATCAATTTTGGAGAAAATCATCTAACTGGTTTAAAGTTGACCACAACCACTGCGACACAGACAAACCGACGGACGAACGGACAAACGGACGTTTAACCTTCAATCAATTTTTCAAGAACCCCCAAATCATGGATTTTGATTATACCACGTGTTGATTACAGAAGATTTATCCACTTTTTATTCACCGTCAATAGGAGTTTTTCTGTCAAAATTCCTTGTTTTGTGGCGCACGATTGCAATTCTATCTCTTCCTACGAAGTAAAGCGAGAAAATAAAAATATGAATTCTTATAGAAAAACTAAACAAAATCTACCGTGTTTGTATCGTACGTATTTTAACCTCTTTCTAGACATCTGGCCGTGTAGATATCGCTTCCTTTTCGGTTCCCTGGAATTATTGATATGCAAACCTCGTGGCACTTACCTAATTCCCATTTCTCACGTCGATGAAACCCGCCAACCGCTACTTATCGATTAAACTGGCCACATCTCATCTTCCTATCAAAGCACGCGGTTGCTAGTCACGAGTTAACGGGATGGAATCACGCGTGGAGAGAGAGAGAGAGAGAGAGAGAGAGAGAGAGAGAGAGAGAGAGAGAGAAGGAGGAGGAGACACACACACACACACACACACACACACACACTGGGAATTAACATCCTCCGAGTGTAGCACTCGGCTGCATACCCTACGGCACCCGAACGAAGGGCCTGATACAAAGGGATCGAATCGAAAGGGTGACGCATGGTGGGCGGGGCAGCCCGTCATAAAATAACACACGGGTCAATAACCGTGCCTACGCACGACTCGAACACACGACCTGTCAAATCGAGCACGCTACTGCGGTCGTCGTACCTCAGTGATCGCATCCATCGGGCTGGCTTCGTAATTTACTGTACTGCAGAACTAGGTAAACTAGTAGTACAAGGAATATTATTAGTACTTCTTGTATTTACATTAATATCCGTTTATAGTATGCATTATGGCATTTTATTTTTATTTACAATTCTATTACGTGGATACAAGTCGTTGGCTCCTTCAATAAATGAACTGAATTTCATGAATAATATTATGTTTGCGGATGTAATTAATATAGTTCGTCATGGAAGACATTTCTCACATGTATATAGAATCAAACCACACAGAAACGGTAATTATTAATACAGCGTTTCCCGCTCATCAGGCAAGTGTAGACTGCTCCTTCTGTGCGCTCCTCTCGGTGGCTGCGTGGGATCATCTCGGGAAAGCCCCACCCCCTTCCCCTGCCTCTTCCCGCCCTGCCATCCCCCTGACCGCCTCCGGGGTTGATCTCGAAGAGAAAGGTTTGGTTGGAACTGACCTGGAGAATGTTAAACGTTTGCGGTCCTCCGAACTCAAATTTCAGAAGGCGATTCCTCGAAATGTAATTCCGTGAAGGGAATTGACTGATTTGTGTGCCCAGGCGCGTTATTACTGTAAGTGTATTACTTGTTATATTCTGAAAGATAGCGGCGTTCTTCCCACACCAATATCCGACGCAGACCTAAACGCCAGATCTCAGGTGTTACCCCCCCCTCCAGAGTATGTTGTCAAACGGAACAAGCACTAAGGTTCCGACAGGTTTCCCGTCGTATGTGGCGCAGGATATTTGTTAAGCATAATTTTATGGATATAAGTGATTTTATTGTGTGTCTGATGTCTTTTTTGATTTATGACCGAGTTTTATGCAATCATTTGAGTTTTGGCCTGAACAGAAACTAGGATGATTCTATAAAACTAAGAAGTTTCCCTTTTAATTTGAATAAGTAACGTTCTGTATTGAGTAAAACATGAAATAAAATCAATAGTGAAGTGTTGATGGGGAACACTAATTAGCACTATGACATGGCATAAGATACTTTTCCATGTCGTAGACTTTAATTTAAAAATTTTGCATGGGCCACTATCATGTTTTCAAAGGGAGTCGAAAATTATTTAAGTATCTGGAAGATATTAGTAGGAGAAATATTATGCAACATTTCAATAGTTGTTGTACATGCAATGACTACACCTTAATCTCATTTTAAAAGTTTTTTAGTGAAATTATACGAGAAGAAGAAGAGGAAGAAGAAGAAGAAATAATTAAGACATTTCAGCGTTATTTCCAAGTTACCAAAGTATTTCAAACAGTCCACAAAAGAAAGAGTACAGGAACGGAAATGGAGAGACCATCTGAGCAGCAATTTCTGGGATAAGGGACTTCCCAGCTCCTCAAAACCTCTCTCGGAGCGGTCGCTTCTAGGACAGTGCGCAGCGCGACGACCCGGCAAACGAGCCTGCGAGATAGACAGGGTGGGGTGGGGAATGCAGCACAGATGGGGACGATGATCGAAACGACGACGGAGGAGGTGACGGTGAAGGAGGGACGGATGGAAGTGTAGGCGGCATGAACAGTGTAAAAGATGGACTGATAAAGGAGGGCGTAAGAAAAGACTCGAGTCCGGAACGATGGGGAGCACTGTTCAAGATACATCAATGGCATACAAGAAAAGTGACCCAAATGAAAACATCATTTTTCAGAAGAGCCATTTTAATATTTGTCATTATTTTCAGAGTGAAGTACATTGACTCTTACACAAAGTTAATTATTCCTACGATCAAGAAAAACGTAATATAATAGAAGATTTAGGAATCCATGGACAGTTCAGCATCAGACTTATTCAACCCTTTTACTATCATCCCTTCTTGGACAAGTGACACGTTGCGTGAAAATAATACTAAGATTATATGTTAATTTCATCTTGATACATTAATAATCGAATGCATTAAGACGAAATATGACACTTTTCTTCATAATACCCCCAAGAAACAGGCACAACTTGAGATATGACGTTCATCTTGACTCAGCTGAGATGTTTCCTGTTCAGCTGCAGGACCTCAAGAAATTGTGACGTTATTCAAGACAACAGCCAGTAGTGTTTTTCAAATGACAAAACAACATTACCCCCATAACGCGGGCAATTTTATTAAGTTATGACATTTTCCTAGATACAAATATGTGATGAGAGGAATGTTTTCCACTTCTTAACTCCAAATTGCACATTTTCGACATTGTGTCACATTTCTTGTGTGCATTGATGTGTGGGGACGCGAGGGGGAAGGGCGGAGAGGCGGCGTGAGGTGAAGCACCGAGGAATGTCGCTGCATGGTGGAACACGACGGGGGAGCCCACGGAGTAGAGACACACGGCGAGGTATGGGACGTTTCATGGGGGACGCGGCATGGGGGTCGCATTGATTGATTGACTGATTGGTTAGTGATTCCGGGCGGGCCAACAGCTGAAGTCAGTATTCCCGTAAGTACAGTGCATGTTTTCTTCGATAGCTGGCTGTGATCTTCCCCCACTGGATGGTGTGAACGGTTTTTTTCTTTCAAACACATATATCTCACCATCGCCCCCCCCTAGCCAGGAAAATCACTAAGCTTCCGACCGGTCTCCCGACTTAATGTGATTGTCTAGTGGTTGTGAGTGTAAGTAAAGAGTGAGGATAGGCCAAGGATGAGGAAAGAAAGATAATGTGCGGTCCGTGGTTCATTTGGTAGCATATGCTCCGGCATTCGTCTGGTATTGATAGGTGAAACCACGGAAAAGAACCCATAATAACAGCCGACCGCTAGAATTCTCCTGCCGACAGCCTCTGAAATCGACCTAGCTATCTAGTTAGAGTCGAAAATCCAGCCACCATCGGGACTCAAACCAGGAATTTCCAGGTGAGAGGCACTGCAGTGGTGATGATCGTGGCGTGGGAGGACACCGAGTGGGGGACGCGGCGTGGGGGACGCGGCGTGGGGCGACGCGGCGTGGGGCGACGCGGCGTGGGGCGACGCGGCGTGGGGCGACGCGGCCGTCGGGGCGAGCCGCGGCGTGGGCTGATTCTGTGTAAGAGGGACGATAGGGAAAGAAGATTATGTTAAGTTGGTATGAAAGAGGGGGCGAAGGAGGAAATGAGCGGCGTGGGCGAGGAGGCCGGCGCGGATTCAGAGCCGCGCATAATTGCGAAGGGCAGGGTGGCGACCGGGGGCGGCGGGTTGCAGCAAGAAAGCGCGAGTGACTGCAGCGAAATGAGGTCGACAAACTGGCGAAGGCTCGGGTGGCGCTCCGCGCAAACGCCAGATGCGCAACAGAGCGTCCCATCGGCAGACAAACAGAACGCCTCACGCCTCTCACCGTCATACACCTGCTCGTAGCATGTTTGAGTATTCTCTTCTCTGTTTTTTTTACCGTAATGTAATCTAAAGATTGTTGCCATCCGAAAGGAAATGTTACTATAGTGTATGTGGCAAGTACATATCTATCAAGATCGAACATATCTTTGCCTGTCGTTAGATATGATCAGCATTACAACTATGTATTTTTAATCGTCAAAATGAAATGGAGAAAATGCCTGTCTCTGTTCCCTTTCAGAACCAGATGCAAATTTAGCAAAAACAAATTGTCATGCTTGAAAATATAACTTATGTAAGCGCCGCCCGAGTATCTCTAGCAGTTTATGTTATGATCTACCGATGTATTGTATAATTGGTTACAAGTAGTAAGGATAACAGTATGTTATAACTTTATATGTTTATTAGTATTATCTATGTTATTTTATTATGTTACATTATTGTTAATGTAATTTGGTAAACCTCGAAAAGATGTTATGTTCATGCTCTGATTTTCTGTCTGATGATGGTTGTAATATAAGTAATATGTGGATCCTGTATTATGTTATGAGCAAGTACTTCTGATACTTTTGTTTCATGTATAACACGCATGAAGGTCATAAGTGTCTGTATAACAACTGAATTAAAAATTTTGTCGCTAATAACCTTAGTCGTTGATGCGACAAAAAATAAACAGAGAAAAAAAGGGGAATGTTGAGATTCTTTTGTGTATAATTCTGGAATTATTTATCTGATTTACATCTAAGAAGAATTTTTGTAAAAAAAAAATTTCGAATTGAATTGTCCACTAAGACGTCTACGCTATTCCTCATGTGATTCTTTTAAATTCCTCATGAAGTTCTTATTGAAAGACTATAGGATATATTGTTTATCGTTATCTTTTGTTCATTGGGAAATAATTATTTTGTTATGCTATAATAATCAATCTGTTTAAATCGACAAATTAATATGAGGTCATTTCTTTAACAGATACCAAACTAATATTCAGTTTAACGCCGTGTCTACTTTTGAGGAAATAGAATGAACACATCCTACACATTTTTGAAGTGCTTGTAAATAAATTAGAGGTCAAAAGGTAAAATGCTACAAGTAAAGACGAATTCAACTGCTTCGTCGTTCGTGAGTTTGAGCTGAAACATGTTTATAACAGGCGTGCCCAAAGCGTCACTTTGAAATCAACACCAAATCGTGTTCAACATCAGACCCATGGGACGGTTTTGTATCTATCGCGTTCCATAAAGAAGGCAAACAGGATACTGTTTGAACGAAATAACATGTTAATACGAGAGGGTACTGCCTGGCTAACGTAAGTGTTATATTTCGTATTACTATGACATTGCGATCATGTGGAATGTTTCTTTCTCAGTATTATCGAAGTTCATTTAAACATTCCAAACTTTCTTGTTTACGATACGCCTTGTGGGTTTTTTATGAATACAAAACCTCAATACCATAAAATTATTTTCTTTCCTTTATAGTTTTCTAATTATATCATAGAATTATTGATTTGCATTATATCATTTTCTTCTTCTCCCCTTTTAGATAACTTTGATGCACTCGCGTTAACTGATGAACACAATTTGAATTATACGAAGATTGTACATCATTGATTTACAATTTAATATCCGCGTTGCACAATAAAACGTGACTAGACTTCCCTACCCCTACATGTCACACAGTTTTCAATTGTTTTTCACAGTAAATAAATAGCCACACGACCCACCATATCGTTTTTTTCGCCTATCGGAAATTACTAGAACAGTTTCCCAACACAAAATTACAGCATTGGTTGGACAGATGCGGGCAGTCCTCCTTAGCGCAAATAAGACACGTTTAACTGCAATAGGTACGATAGAAAACTTGCCGTGGGTAAACAAGAGTTGAATATTTTCCCTCTTATCCGTGTAGCTGCTGCAATGAATGAAAAGGGCTTGCCCGCATTCTATTTGTACAAGAGAGTAAGTACAGATTCACCACACATTTTTGGAAAGCCACTTTAATATCGGTATTCCGAAATAGAACGTGAAAACTTGTATGTACTTGTGGACGCTTCTCATTTCTTTTAAGTTTGCGAATATCTATTCTTTATTAAAACCATATGCGTTTGTGAGTGTTTCATTAAAACTTGTGAACCAATAAAGTCGTTGGTCTCGAATTTTGCACTGACCCTTTTGAGATACCAAGACATTTGCAATTACAAAATATTACATTTGAATTCACCACAGCTACTAGAAACGCTGCAACTCCGGATGCATGCAGACAACTAGAGACGTGGCGGGACAGACGGGCGGGACGGACAGACGGCGTGTGGGTGAATTGAGCTGTATAATAGGGTGGGATAAATAAATACCAGTGTAATCAGCTAGTAAGGAAGAACAGATCTATTTTTGAATGTGAATAGGAATGGTCTTTTAAATCATAATTATTTTTTTTATTGTTGAGTGCTACATATTATTACCTCGTAATGCCTTCGTATAAATTATAACCGACGGTAAATGCGATTTTGAGTTTTGCACAACGGAGAAGAAAGAGTATTATCCATTTGGTTCTTAAGTTTTACTCGTCTAGATATTCCAGGGACACGCTAGAACCTTTAAGAAAAATCTCTTCTGTTATCTGACATTAGCAAAACCTCAGTGTTTTCTTCGTAACAACCGTGCTGATGAACTGTCTGGAACATCAACATATCAATTATATTTTGTAACATAATAAAAAAAACATTTATAATGCAATAAATTACTCTTTAAAAATAAAACTCGGTATAAAAAATACACAAATTATTATCAATGTAAATAACATAGAGTAACAAATATCGATGTATGTATATAGGGATATATTGAAACGCTGAAGAAATGTTTTTGACACAACTAACAAATTATGTAATGGAAATATATATGTTGAAACTGTTGGTTTCAATTAATTTTATTCGTTGACACATTAAAAAGGGCAAGAAAGTAAAAAAGAAGCAACACTGAGACCCAAGAATTTGACACTTAAATACCTTGCACTTGGATTTTACCATCTCGTCAGTAGAATTCTTTTTTTTTACAAGTACCCGGTAAAGTGATAATATAATCTAGTTCCATTATTATTTTAAGTGTTAAAATTTGAATTGATAAAAAGGTACTTTCATTATTTAGTGAATTTCGAAATTAGAGTATTCAGTTGCAATTTTATGTGACACATTCTGCATAGTGTGTCTGTTTACATTAGTGATATTTATTTTCAACTTTTGATATCGTTGTTGATATGTTTTTGTAGAACATTATTTTGTCGATACTAAATAAATTTAAGAATTTTACGGCCGAGTACCTAAAATTACAAACTGAATGCAAAATAAAAGTGAAACTATTATAAGACTTGTAAACATTTAACATTGCTGCCAAAGCGTACGGTGACATATTAGTTAATTTATCTTCGAATGGTTGCAAGAAGTGCAGACAGTAACATTGAAAACGTTATCATTTTGGTTCATTTTTTTGTATCGGATTTTAATTTCTACTGTTTCATAGGAATACTACTTTTGATATTTCAGAAGCTCTGTACCCTTATATCAGAGAGACAGTGAAGAAACATGCGACAGTGTAAAAATTCACTAATACTTTCAAAAGGATTTAAAATCGGCCATTTTTTAAAGGATTAACTGGTGCAAATTGTGAAAAATTCGCAACAGACAGCGAATGGTATTCTATACTCCACTCTCTTTGGACACTCAGCAAGTTATACTATTTTGGCCGACTATGGGACGAGGCCTTACAAGAAAGATGTATGTGACTTTAGGATCGCTGGTCCCCAGCCCTAGCACATTCATTTTTTTTCAGTGCCGCACACATTCGTGTTTTTTTTTCGTCCACCCGCCGAACGGAAGTAGGAAGGACGGCGGCCGGAAAGACTCCAGGCGGGGGAGTGGCGCCACTGAGTGCGGGGGAGCAAAGCGAAAACAACACAATGTGAGCCTCGGCGGACGCCGCCGGGGGGAGGTCCTCTGATCAATAAGCCGCCCCCACCGCAGGGGGCCTTGAATAACATCAGCGCAACGGTCCCCGCGTTGTGGTATTTCGTCATTTGGGAGAGACATGCAGGAGACATGCGGGATTCTAAGAAAAACGTACGAGTCCAACGGCTTCTACGCACGTGGTGATTCGTGGTAATAATTTAATAACGTTTCATCGACGTTCAAAGGGGACTACAAGTTTATATTGATGAATTTTTTAGGAGTGGGGAGGAGAATAAAATACCTAAAAATATAGAATATAAATGAGAAAGATTATGTAAATGGCAGTGGCTGTTAGCATATATTTCTCCCGAAAAGTGCAACATAGGAATTTCTTTTCAGTCACTCTTAACTTCGCTTATTTGATTGTTTGCTGGTAATGTCGGGGAACCAGAAATTTGATACTTTGACCTCGAATATTTCAGCGTTGTTGGTAAATTTGTACTCCCTTATTTTCCGTCAGAGATTGCTGCATTGAAAGATCTCAATAATATTTATCCATTACGCGAGATGTTTCTGGGCTAATAATTTCTCCTGGCTGGACATACTTGATAAAAAAGTATGTAAGATAACACGATTTGCAACTAACAGCACAGCTCTAGCAACAAAACCCACCGTGAGATACATAGGGTATCTCGGGAGTCTTTCATCTTATCTGATATTAGAGATTATCCAACACGTTATTCTTTAACTCTAGCATTACCATACAGCCGATTTTCTCTAAAACTGATATTACTCGATCGTTTTATAGAAACTCGATGCTCTCAGAGTTTGATACGGATATTTTGATTTAGGGGAATATTTTACAAGAAACCCTACATCATTTTAAAATTTTATCGAAAAGGAGGCCACATTTCTTATTAAACTGTGTCCTAGGATAACATAAAGAACACTTAAAAGAATAATGCAGGTCTCACTTTGGTTTCATTCTCTAATTTTTCGAAAATCCCAAAACTTCAAAATGTTTTCTCCATTTTCCTACAACTATATTGAAGATTTAATTTTTTAATGAAATCTGTTGTTCAAAGATGTTAATTTGGTACAATTATTCAATAAAATGAGTAGTTTTTACATAATTATGCGTGAAATTTAGGTAATTTATAAATAACTACTTTTTCCAAAACGGTTTCAATTTTTTCTTTAAATTTTCTCCTCGTATGTAACATTAAAGAACGGCAAACAGATAATGCTAGTCTCATTTTTGGCCAACACTAAATTTTCGAATGTTACAAAATAAATACAAAATGAAGATTTCAATACTAGAATATTGAAGTCAAAGATGTTGGTCTAAAACAAAATGTGTTCTAAACATCAGTTCTTTAAAAAATAGGAGGATAATTTCTGCTTGAATTTAATATACTTTATAAAGTAAAATTTTCTCAAAAATAACTCTTAATTTTTGTCTTATTTTGTTCACGGATAGAATAAAAGACGCTTAAAAGAATGACGCAGATCTCATTTTCGTTGAACTCTGAATTTTCACAAAATTGCTAAAATTTAGAAACTGCGTGAAAAAGTGTGTGATATTTTAGCGCTACCAATTTCTAAATCTTATAAAATTTATCACAACTGTTTGTAATAGTATTTGAGATATTTCAACGTCTTTGGCTTTGGTAAAATTCATCCAGACTATTCACTCAAACACTATATAGCCGGAAGATATTTCAAAAATGGCCGAAGAATTTTACATCTAATAAATAAAGATACACCGGCTTTTCCCTATATAAAAATGTGGCACCTTTTATCATTAATTAAAAATATTGATATGTGTGGTAAGATGAAACATTACCGCAGAAACATTCGCAGAAAGTGCGTCAAACGAGGGGTTCTAAATTGCGCGGAAGCTATCGAGAGACCTTCGTTGGAAGCCTCTGGAAATCAGGAGGCTATCGAGGCCGAGTGGCTGCAGTCGGATGATCACCAACCGAGAGACGGTTTCCCCTCTACCTCTACCGCCGCGGACACTGTCAGAGTAACTGCGACTACGAGATCCTGAGTGCGCACACGGCGAAGACCGTGTTTTTTGTCGAGCCGGGTTGTGAGTTTTGCGACGAGGTGTGCTGAGACTGTGTACGGTAACGGACGAAGGTTTGAACTTTGGACGATTGTTAGTGGATTTGCTTTGGTTGCAGCAGCAAATTGTGGACAAGTTTCTGTTAGAACGGTGACTCGGCATTGTAAACGGTATATCTCCTGGCTGTATGGATTACGCTAAAAGTTGCTATGATTGTAGAAATCTGTAAATTGCGAATTGAAATAAAAATCTTTTATTTTTAAATAATAGAAAACTGTGTGTGTTTTTACAAAACTGTGAGGAATTATTTTCTTCAATTGCGAAGCCAGAAATTGAATCAATTTGTTTGATGAAATGAATGCACTTTTTTATTATTGTGCAATTATATCAATTCATTGTTTTATTAAAACCATCTAAAATATCAATAAATTCAAAATTTACGCAGTGTACTCCGTAGTCACCCTCTTTGATAAAAGATGAGACTATTTATACTTTAGAATTGAGAGAAAAATTCTTATTGGAATAAGAGCTAACGCATTAACAGGAAAAATTACATGTTAATGTTCTGAAATCTAGAACAATTGCGACTCGCAGATAAGATGTTTAGCGTGCATTGCTAGCTGTAGCAAAAACGATAGCTATGGAATTATTGCATTATCTCCATTAGCGTGTAGCGGCAATCTCAAGGCGTTTTCTTGTCCCATTTCTCCAAATGTGGAAGGAGAGAGCAATATGTAATATCGATCCATGGCCGTGGATACTGTGGACTCTCAAGGAAGAATTATTGATTTTACTCATGTCATTCTGCGCAGTGTACAGTTTTCAGAAACGTCCATTCACAATAACTCGCATGCATTCCATTTTATTCCTTCTGAAATAATCACTAAGCTCTAGAATCCTAACGTTAGTGGCAACGCTTAAGGCTGCGGAGTCAAGACGTAATAATCTGCTATGAAACTGTTTTTGTTCAAAACGTTTAATTCTTCCTTTGCTGATAGTTCACATTTTTTGCAAATAGCTTACAGTAAAGTGAATTTAAATCAGTAGCACCCAATGGCAGGATATACAAAGTAACTGTTATTGCTGTTATGACTATTTAGAGGCTTTAACTGTTCAGAAATAATAGTGCATATGTGTATTCAAGGATTGAGCAGGGAATCGGTTTCTCTTTCGATCCTAAAAATGAGAATTGAAACAAAAATAAGAATGTTTAAACATTTCGTACCTAGTGGCGTAGTGTGACGATAGTCAAGGCAGAAGTTGACTATCCAAATGTGTTCCTTTGGAACAGATACTTCACTCCTAATTAGGTTTTCGAAGTGCACCATTTTGCGGGGCCAAGGAAATGAGAAATCCCTAGCGTTGCATCTGAGAAGCAGATTATGCTCTGTCTTCCATGTAATATTCGGTCAGGAAATTCTAAGTGTGTATCGCTACTAAGCCCAATGAGAAATATTCGAACTCATATGTGAAGCATCCTTGCAGTTAAGGGACTTTAACCGTTAGGGTTAGCGATGCACTTCTCGCAAGGCAGCGATGCAGGCCTTAAAC
Organism: Gryllus bimaculatus; assembly: GCA_017312745.1. Classification (NCBI taxonomy): domain Eukaryota; kingdom Metazoa; phylum Arthropoda; class Insecta; order Orthoptera; family Gryllidae; genus Gryllus; species Gryllus bimaculatus. Next base: position 358,619 of record BOPP01000249.1, read on the forward strand.
GTAATTCGTAACTATGTGTAAGTGTTCTTAGTTCCTTTCTCGTATATTGCACATTTTGGTATATCAATAAATATATGTTCATAATGCACAAGATCTTCATTACGAGATACATAGATTTGTGGGCCACTCTTTACAAAAACTCCTTCTTTGGTCCTAATTTCCTGGCTATTCAATACCGTCACACTCCTCAGCTGTTCATATCCTGAAACTAGTTTTCACATCGAATATTTGAATGTCCCTTTCCTCTATCAGGTTATTTGCTCTGTTCGGTTGACAAACGACAGTGCCGCTCCGCACCTCTCCTTCCATGGAATAGTGGAGCGCCACCCGAGTCCCCCCTCCCCACCCACCTCTTCCCACCTGGCCACGCGACACGACGGACAGATTGCGCGTTGCCGCGAACAAGCAATTCGCCAGCGCTACGCGGGGCGCGTTCCCTTCGAAGCGCCACTCACTTAACTCGACGAGGCAGCTTTCGCCCAACATGCAGCGCGGACCTCCCGATAGCGACCGTTTGGAACTATCACAGGCACTATTTCAGCCCGTATCACTTTATCGCTACCGCTTATTCAGAAGAGAGAAAGTTATGTAATGCTGCTCGAAAAAAAAGCGAATTTTCCGCAAAAAAGAACTCTTATTACAGGGCCCTAGTAACGAAATAATGGATAAATCCAGTAATAAGGGAACGAAAATATTGGAAATATCTGAACAATATGATCTCGAATGCTCATATATGCTTGTCATAAATGTTATGTACGTATGTAGGTAGGTATGTTTGTATAATGAATGTGTCTCGCACAACTCTCTCAGTGTAGAACTAAAGCTTGGTCAATATGTCAGAAATAAGATCTAGTTGTACCACACGTTTAAGTGAAGAATTAAGAAATCAACTCAGGCGAGGGGCAGTCAGGAACAAGTGGGAATTAACGTCAATAGGAGCTGATTATAATCGGAATTAGCTGACGGAATTAATCTGAATCCACTGTAATTTGCAGTTTTGGAAATGTTTTGTGTTATGTTGTAAATTAACGCCAAATTGTTCGGGAGTAGTTTTGTTACGCAATTTCGCCCGGTAATTTTCTTTCGCTCTCGCTCTCTCTCTTTCTCTCTTCCTCTATCTCTCTCTTTACTCTCTTTATCTCTCTTCATCCCTCTCTCGTTTCATATGAGGAAGTAGATATTTTTCTACCCGACACATTGTCAAAATTGTCATTTTTATACGTTAAAGAATGAATGAAAATTTCATTCTAGTTGTAAGAGATTTTTAGCCATCAACATTTACTGTTGGCCTCTATAAAATATATATTTTAGAGAACTTACCTTTGATGTCCAAAACTCTATTAATTTACTTCTTATTCTTCCCAATGGGCTTCTTATCTTTTTTCCTCTTGGATATGTTATTCTTCCTCTCTTGCTCCTCTTCTCCTCATTTCGTTCATATCGTTCTCGTTATCATATCGTTCTCATTCTTCTTTTTCTTTTTCTTATTATTTTCCTACTCTTTCTTTTCCCCCATCATTCTCTTTCTCCTCGTTCTTCTTCCCTTCATCATTCTTCTTTTCTCCTCAGTCTTCTTTTCTCCTCAATCTTCTTTTCTCCTCGTTATTCTCTTGTTTTCTCCTTATCTTCTTTTGTCCTCTTCTTTTTCTTCTTCCCCCTCTTTCGTTCCTCCTCTTTTTTCGTTTTTGCTCTTTTTTCGTTCGTCCTCTTTTTTCGTTTTTGCTCTTTTTTCGTTCCTCCTCTTTTTTCGTTTCTGCTCTTTTTATTTTCTCCTCTTTCTTCTTCTCTTTCAACTCGTCCTTCATCTCGATTTTCTTTTCCTCGCCTTTCTTCTCTCCTTTCCCTTCTCATGTTTCTTCTCGGTATTTTCCTCCAATTTGTCCTTCTTCCATCCATCGTTCTCGATCTCTTCTTCTTGGCCAGGCTACATGAAGTGCGCCAGCTTCCGCCCCGTGCCGCATCTCCCGGCGCAGCGCGTGACGTCAGAGCGGCCGGGGCGGCGCCGGAGGGCTCGTCCTTTGTGGTTGCCCGCTGTGACTAATGCCACCCAAATGTCACGTGTTATTTTTACCTCTGCGGCCAGCGCGTTTATTGTTGCCGCTGCCCGCCGGCGCAAAGTGGCCGCTCGCGTTAAAGCCGGAGCGGCGAGCGCGCGGGCTGCGGCGTGTGAATGGAGCGCTCTCAAGGGGGTATTTCCTGGCTTCAAATGCAACCTGTTTTCAAAACTGTTACAGGTCACTTACTGCGTGTAGCTCAGTGCATACTGAGATTATGCACCATTGAATTTTACTACCCATGAACGGCCGTGTGATTGATTATTTTGCAAGGAAGCGATTACGATTTTTTTCGACAAGGACCCGTTTTTAGACATGGACTTCTTCACGTGAAACATCTTTAAAAAACGTCCGTGAAGGATGGGTGGTTTGTTTGGAAAATTCACACGTAATGAAATCATGTCATATATCGCATGTATCTATTCATGCATATTACATTCATCTTTCTCTTTGGTATCCTTGTGTAAGTAAGTGGTTCGATCACGCATTCATTACTTGAGAGAATGATGTCGTGCTGTGTATGTCGCAAAAGAAGTTACATTTAGCTCTACGCGCGACATTCACAGAGACGAAGCTCGGTAGTTGTGGATCATGTGAGAATCTGTGGTCCCGTTTGAAGAAACTTTGAAGATTCACGATGTACGATACACCCACGCTGCCTTATAAAATATATTGCATATAACTGAAACCACTGCGATATCGGAAGTCATAATGATAACAAGTTTGTAATTTGTTGCAGAAATTAGATGCTTCCTTGACATCAGGCTCCCTACGTTCAATACTTGGGATTCAAAACAGTGTGAATGTCAGGACTTAGTACAGTCGGCGTAACAGTCACAATCACAAATACTTTGGCTCTAGTAACTTAGTCTCGTACACATCTGTCGTTCCAGATTACTGATAACCCCCTCTCCAGTTGCCCTGGAGAGGCAGAAATTTATTTGTTAATCTAGGTTACACATTCGCTGCAGCCGGCGAGGCTTTTGCAGCGTGGGCAAGCCTACCTTAAAAATACTAATTTACAATCTAATATTTTAAAATTATATACCTTGTATCTTATAAATGTCTTAATATCTTACACAGATATTAGATAGATTTATTATTTCTGCAGGTAGGTATACAACCTGGTGGCAGAACACTACAGTTTACATATTACAACTAAGAATAGTAATACACTGTAATTTTAAAGCGTTGTAAGGCAATAATAACAATAACAGCATTACCTACACACTTTACTAATAAATACACTTCACTTCACTTCACTACACTTGCACTTCACTTTGCTACACCTCGTACACTTGCACTTCGCTTCTCTCTCTACTTCTCTATTGCACTACACTTCAAAACACGTCACGACTTCACAACACGTCACGATCTCTTAACTCACGAAATCTTAAATTCTTATGAACTAATCGTATAAAATAATCTTATAAACCAATTCAATGGCGTCTTTAGCCTCTGCTGTTCCGGATGCCGGGTCGCTCATTATACTGTATAGCGGGAGTGGGTCACTACCCTGAATAAGCCTGCGATATGACAGGCGAAACGTCGGCCTCTGCCAGCGACGCGGCGTCACCCGGACAGCCTAGAAGTCGTGGAGAGGAACTGACTGTGGATGGAATATTAGTTTGGATTAGTTTGGTTAGATAGGATGGAATATTAATGTTTTGAAACCAAAGCGTTTCTTGTATAACAACAAAACTACTTTAAACATTTCTGTCAAGTAGGAAATTACGTTTTGTAAATGAAATACGATGTTTAAACGCTTACTTTACTTCAAATGACGAATCTAGTGTTGCTCGTAAGTGGATCATCTAACAAGGAAAGCTACCTGATCCAATGCAAGATTGTAATGTTGAAACTTTTCGAGCGGTGCAGAGAAAAAGTTCTCTTCACATATTAAATAGGTTTTGGTAAATTCCAAATCTTAACTATTGACTCAAATATATTGATACCAATACATTTACGTACATAGCCTATGAGTATTCGTTGTTTATTTGAATTTTAATACTAAATGAGTAAACTTGCCCATCACTGAAGTATTGATAAGAAAACGTGATTATTTCGTGATGTATTTTCTATCTTGTGTGACGTACTTGATTCTGAGCAGACCAGTAAATTTACCTACCGCATTGGTATATTTTTTCAACATTGAATGAAATTATGATTTTGTGTAGTATTCTATTAACATTCATGAGTGTATGTCTTGAGAAGATCAATTATTTTTGGAATCAGTGCCCTTTACAGAACCCAACATCAAATGAAAGTAATTAATAATAAGTTAGTAAGTACTTTTTAATGCGAATATTTTGAAGCGTTAAAAACATAATTTTTTCCACAACAATTTGAAAATTGTTTCAAAAAATTAACATTACATCATTGGTTATCTACAATCATTGACGATAACATGCAACGCCTTATAAGTGAGGAAAAAGAATAAAAAACATAATTAATATAAATAAATAATTATTTGTTTATAACTTATGGATTTTATTTTATTTTTATTTATTATTTACTCTTTTTCATTATTTGCATTTATTACATCATACTTTATTTTATTTCCTCGTCTTACAACGCTTACGTACTAAAGAAACAGTTTTGCTATGATGAGGCGGAAATCGGCGAATTTTGGACAGAAAAACTCATATTGCGAGGTCCTGGTAACGATAAAGAGGTTATATATTGTTCCTATAAGTAGTAAATTACTACCTCTAATAAGGTGTGAAATCAGAATTTAAGTATTGTGGATCATTCGTAGCGAAAAATTGATTGAATTAATAAAAATCTTTAAATAAGGTAATATACATTTTTCAAAAAATTTGTTTTTTGGTTGGTTTCTTTGTTTTTCAATTGTTTTTTGCGTAATGTGTTTGAATTTTATGCAATTTATTTTTAAAAGAATTCTGAAAAACAGTTAAAATGGTGTCTTTAATGTTTTTCTTCAATAAAGGACGATTAAATTAACCCAAATATTGTTTTAATTCAACATCTTTTTTGAAAATTGCAAAAGTTAGAAATAAAGCGATGAAGAATGTACTGTTGAAGCACATAGTTTTCGTTTAAGATTTTTTTGAAGCTTTGTTGTAATTGAGCACCATATTGTGTTCAGTGGACTTCGTAAACTTCTCTCTCCAATGTGGCAAACCCTAGAAAGAAAACTGTTGGTTATGCTGAATCACATTTCGGTGTCAATATTTAATATGTTTTCATTTATGAATGAGACCATTTTGTCATGTTATAGCTTGCTTCAGAGGGTCTCTCTTTTAAAACAGACCTAACTACACTTTTGCGAGCTCTAAACATGAGAGTGTTCTGAGTCTTAGAATTTATTCAACAAGTAATATCTGCTCAACTCCTGAATTTTTTACAGTATTTCCTCTCTTAGTTTCAAATAATAATAATAATAATATTAATAATAATAATAATAATACATATTTTAAGCGATTACGTCTTACACACTTTTACGAATTTTTTACGCACTTAATAAATATGATTAATGATTTTCATTGTAAATAAGATAATGAATAATAATACTGTGGAATTTTTAATTGAATAATTTAATTGGGTTATGAGACTCTCTACCAAATAACTTCGTAGCTTTCGTAAAATGTTTTTTTCATATTGAAGGTCAAGAGAATAATCTTTACACAATATGATAAATATTTTATTGAATATGTTATAAAAATTATGTCAAATCTAGTTTTGGGGAGATCTTCAGCACAGGTATGTTAGTGCATGGATAAACTGATTATTGAGATTACTTTATTGTAAACAAAACAACATAATTAAGTAGCACAACAATGCTACTTTTGTTTGTTAATACTTGATTGCAATTCCAATTGGAATCATACATTTTCCGTATAATGTGTTTAATTAAAGTACAAGAACTATTATTCTCTGTTGAATTTCTGCCTTCATTACCAGTAGAAATTCATTTCTATGATAACATTCAATGATTCAATGAATGGGTGAAGACCAGAACGGTATTAGTGACATTTTATAAATTCTGAGAAAAACGTAATTATTTTAGTTAATATGACAGTGGCAAAGTATATTCGTGGTTTTCATGAACAATTGAAAAGATGTAGATTTAATGTTGAAAGCATCACGACTTCACAGTGATATTAACAATGATATTAACACTTAAATAAACAGATTTCTCAGAATTTATAAAAACCCGCTTATACCATTCTGGTTTCTACCCATTCATATATAAAGTTATTACACAGTAATCAAAGAATCAAAGAAGTATCTAGTTTTAATTCTGATCATATGTCTACATTCGATTTGAATTATATATAATTCATGATTTACAAACTTTAACATTAAATACCTCCAAAGTTGAAAAAAAATTATATAAAACCGTCATTGCGTTCATCCCCTTACAATGTTACAGATCTAATCTTTTTGTTACATCCGTAAGTATGATTGATTATTTATGAATTCTGGTTATTTATGATTTCTGGATGCATGACTTCTAGCAAGAATTTGCACATACAACAAAATGTCGTGTAGTTGCTACAGAAGAAAGAGTTGTAAAAAACGTATTATAAAAAAAATACATCGCTTCCGTTTGATGAGAAAACAAAAGCCACATTGATAATATATTGTAGTGCATAATTACACCTATTATTATATTATTTTTTCCTTCAATTAATAAGAGAATCTTGTAACAAAACTGAAGGACTTGTAGGCAAATAGTCATATGACTCTTCACACTGAAATTAAGAATGAGTTGTAAGATAAACTAAGTTTAACTTACTGACTGTCGTTTTTACGAATGCAACATATGTTCTCCATACAATTCCTGAGTAGTCTATTTGATTTCTTTGCTCATAAATTGTAATGACGGTCGTTGTGTATAATCTAAGGTTCATGTGAGCCTATTAGCGACATTGTCGGTTCGGGCGATTTCGAGATTACTAAAAACAGAGAATACTTGGTAAAGAACGGTCGAAGCGAACAGTTTGCAAGCTGAGTTTAATTGAACGAGTGGAAGAAGCTTCGATCACATCAATATCGTATCCAAAAACTTGAGTTGTTCATCCGAACTGGTTTTGATCATTTTACGTCATTTTTCTCTGGTTTTAGGGTATTTTAAAAACATTTTACGAGCATTTTATTGATAATTTTTGGCGATGTTTTAGGTGATCAAAATCCGCCTCCTAGTGATAACACAATTTACCAAAATATGAAATAGAATTCCAGGTGTTTCAATTTGTAAAAGTAGCTTGCTTTAAAATTTAAAACAATTTTAGATTATTTAATGTTTTCATATTTCTCAAAACCCGGAGGGTCTTTCAAGTTGACGACGAGATGAGGTCCAGAAGTGATGAGGTGAGACGATGACGTGACTTGGTGTCACATAGCGTGGCGTGGTACAGTATGGCGAGGCGTGGCGGAGCGTGGCGTGGTATGATAAGGTGAGGAGTGGCGTGGAATAGTAAAACGTGACGTGGCGCGATAGGATGAAGGGGCAAGAGATAATGTGACGTGGTGATTTGGCGTGTGTGACGTAGCGGGGCCTGGAGGATCGTGACGTGGTGGAGCGTGGCGTATTATGGTAGGGAGTGGCGGGCAAGGCGT
>BOPP01000249.1:394115-437305 GCA_017312745.1 Gryllus bimaculatus
CCTTATTTATCCAGCCCCTTATTTATCCAGCCCCTTATTTATCCAGCCCCTTATTTATCCAGCCCCTTCTTTTTCCCTCCCCTTCTTTCCCCCCCCCTCTTTCTCCCACCCCCTCTTTATCGCTCCTTCTCTTTATCTTTTTTTCCTTCCTTTCCTTTTTCCACATCCTTTTCCCCATCCTTTTTTTTCTTCTTCTTTTTTCCTGATCCTCTCTTTTCCTGATCTTCTTTTTCCTTAACGTTCCTTTTCTTCCTCGACCCTCTTTCTCGCATCCTCCTCATTCACCTGTCCTCCCTCTCTCTCTTTCTTTCTTTCTCTCTCTTTCCGCCACTCCTTGTGCGTCCGGTAGCTGCGTGGGTGGATGTGCCGCCAACAGGTGCCACGCGCATTTTTTAGGTCGCAGCATCTGTCGCCATAAACAAATCGAAATATTCGCTCAAGAAACACGTTCCGCTGCCAAAGCTCTGAGTGCAGAGAGGGAAAAAGGTAGAAATGTATCCAATTCCGTACGTGACCTCTTTATACATTTGCCAATAGCACAACTCGTGTATATTCCTTAATATCTTCCAAGTATTTTTGCATTAATGTTTTATTTATCTCTTTAATTTACGCTGTAATGAAATTTTACGGTTCTGCTTCGTACTATTTCGGTGCCACATAAATGTCATTTAAATGTGGTTTGGAGGAGACGTAATAGTCTAGGTCCCACGCGCATCACATGGTGCAGTATGCATAGTTACATTCTAAAGAATCTTGTGAATGCTGGAAGATAATTCTCAATGCGTTAAAGCTTTTTTTGAGCAAATCCCATTCGAATATTATTAATAATTTCCATTCAAAATAACTTACTCCAAGGTCGTTAAAAACCATGTACGTGCTTGAAGCAGGCTTACTATGCTGTTCCCGTGACAACAGGAAGTATATTTTACTCAATATGTAGTGATGGGGGACTACTATACATTTTTAAGTAACATTGACTTCAAACATTTAATAACCTAATTTCAAAAATCGACATAATTTGTTTTCTGAATTTAAAAAATCAATCTTTAAAAATGGACAATATTTATTAAAAAAATACCACACTCAAGCGTGTCATAAAATGGAAACATTTGTTTCTCGCTGAGTACCGGATAGAAAGCAATTGAAAATATTTCATTTGGATTCTAATTATTGTTTTACATCATTTATCTCTTGTTATTTTATCTCATCTTACCCGGCCAGTTCCTTTTCGTAAAAAGAATAGTGTTTGGATATCTAATTAAATTTGTGTCTTTTCTAGTTAAACGTTAATTGATGTCAGACGGATTAGTCTGACTTGAACTTCACTATCAATCGTACATTATTTTTGCTTCACACACTGTCAAAAAGCAATTACGTTCCAATGTAAAATTGCTTATTTTTCTTCCTAAATAGAATTCGATTCGATTAGAAATTCAAAATACTTACCAGAGAAATTTCTGTACAAAATTGTAGAACTTGTTTTTTTAATTATCTTCACAATTTCCACGATGTCTACTTATCTTAGCGGAGAAGCTCATCCCCTGCGGGGGTGTGTGGGCGTGCGGCCGAGGTTCAGATGCGAGACTCGACGCGACGTTGCACAGGCGTCGCTATTTTCAGTGCTGGAGATCTGGAACCAGTCCACGCGGAAATCTGAGCGGCCTCATAAAACACTTGCTATGTTTTTACTCCCGCAAGCTATCCGAGACTTCACAACGCATTCCTAGAGAAAATATGTTATTTTTCATTTCATTGGCGGAACTTATTTAAATTATTTTTATCGTTTGAAGCTTATTTTAATAGACTGAAAAAGGCGAAGATACAGTAAAGCAATATAAAATTGGTTTTTGAAATGTGTTCTCTATATGTGACAAAGCAACTAGTGCTTCCTCGCCTACTACGTAGTTATGTAGGAATGAGTAAGGCTTGTACTGCCGCAGCCGACAGAGATGATTGTTTGTCAGCAAAATCCTCATACTTAAAAAGGGTATACTAAAATACTTCCGCTTACACATTGAGAAAGAAGGATCCACGTTTTGTTAATATTTGATACCGAAAAGTTACTTTACAACAACACATATGCGTGACCGTCTGTCTCTGCGTCAGCCCCTGTGTCCGTCCGTCCCTGTGTCCGTCCGTCCCTGTGTCCGTCCGTCCGTCCCTGTGTCCGTCCGTCCCTGTGTCCGTCCGTCCGGCACTGCTGTGAGGTCAGTTGATGCCATGAGCGAACAACGCTGGGCGCAAATCTTCGAATTTTCACGACTTTCAAACTACCTCCTGGCTGCGAGGGAGAGAAGAAAGCCAGGGCATGTCCCTGGGCGCGAGTCGCGGTGGCAGCGGCGTCCGCAAGGACGCGAGGGGATGGGGGCCCACGAGAGCACGAGGGGGCGAATGGGCGACGGCGGTGCGCCCCCTGTGCCGAGTGCTGCCCCCTCCTCCAGGGCGACGCCATTTGCATTTTAACGGAGCCGCAATTCCAGAACCCCAAGCGGCGCCTTTGAGGGCCTCCCCCGCCGCCGCACGGGACCAACAGAGCCCGACGGCGCGGAGGCCACCAGGGCGCGGATGAGAGCGTGGCGGTGACGCACATGCTGACGGTGACGCACATGCTGAAGTTCACACACGTTCTGACGGTGACGCACATGCTGAGGTTCACACACGTTCTGACGGTGACGCACATGCTGAGGTTCACACACGTTCTGACGGTCACACACGTTCTGACGGTGACGCACATGCTGACGGTGATGCACATGCTGACGGTGATGCACATGCTGACGGTGACGCACATGCTGACGGTGACGCACATGCTGCTGGATGACGAGGTCACCAGATGCTGGGACTGGTGACGCACGATGCTGAGGGACCACACTGCTGACGAGGGGACGCACATTGTGCGAACGGCATGCTGACGGGGACCACAGCGCACGGGGACGCAACATGCTGAACGGGGAACGCAATAGCATGCTGAGGGGAGCACATCTGACGGGGACGCACATAGCTGGACGGGGACCGCAACATATTAGGCTGGCACGGGGACGCACATGCTGACGGGGACGGGCCTCATGCTCGAACGGGGACCGCACATCGCTGACGGGGGACGCACATGCTGACGGGGACGCACATGCTGACGCTAAAGCACATGGTCGCGGTGACGCGTATGCTGATAGTGTACACGCACTGCATGCTGACATAGACGGGCGTGTCGTCGGAAACGCACATGCTGACAATAAGCACGTACTGATGGTGACATACATGCTGATGGTGACATGCATGCTGATGGTGACGGTGACGCAAAGACTGACAATGGCGCACATGCTGACGGTGTATGTTGAGTGAGAGACGGTAAGCGACGATGTATGACGAAGGTATGTTGACGGTGACGTAGAACCTGACGAGTTTCGCAGATGCTGCCGAGTGACACAAATGCTGCAACAACAGCAGCAACAGAAACGTTGATGCTGTAGCCGACACTGAAGCAAAAGCTAAAGGTGGCGCTGATGGTATTGAGAATGAAGTCGAAAATCGTTGCAAGGATGATGATGAAGACTTCATCGGGGCGGGGGCGGTGAAGGTGACTGGGGCGATGAAGATGACGCGCACGTGGTGGTGATGGGGGAGAGCTCAGGGGGCGAAAGAAATGGATGGCGACATCGAAGAAGGCTGTTGTAACTGATCCTGCACAAAAACTAAAAGCTTTATTAATCCCTCTGAGATGCACTTCAGAGTATTGTTTTCTAACAGGTACATTTCAACGTTTTGTCATTATCTTCATTTAAATTCTCAAACCTGTTATCATCAACTGAGTCTATCAATTTTTTTACGCAATCTTTTTGTGTTCTTCTGTATCTATCAACGTTGCAGTTCTTCTATCGTTCCCAATTCCTTCCAAATCACACGACAGGAAGTTTACTAACTTTTGCAATGTATTGTGAACGTCATCTTGTGAGTACATATCACTTCCTGGAGGTAGAAATACTAAATGCAAATAACTTAAGTTATTTTTTAAAATGTCCTGCGCCAATTGCGGTTTTCCATGCTTGTTTTTGGGTAGTAATCAGCTATTTTTATTGTAATTAATACCATGCAAGCTTGAAAATTCGTGATGCACGTGCGAAATATCTCATGCACACGTCGTAAAAAGAATTAAACGCTACAAGTTCACGAAACGGTGATACGAGCTATTGCTACGTAACTTACTAATTTCATTTACAGAACGAAGACAAAGATGAAAAATAAAAATCGTAAAATTACGCTTTTTGCTGTGTATGGTCATGGGTGTGTTGTGGCATTAAACTTCGGCAGTAAGGTCAGTATTCTTTGGTTTAATGCACTAGTACTAATATAGGATTTCATTTATTCCTCAAAATTAAGTTTTTGTGAGTCTGATAACTTTTCAAATAGATTAAAATCAAAGCACACTGTGATAATGACACATACATTTGAATTCCTCTCTAATTAGCTTGTATATTTTCGTTGTATTCTTATACATTGCAATCGTTTTTATTCCACAGTCATTTGGGGTCATGTCCCACCTCTGGGCGTACCAATACCTGGAGTAGCGATTAAATGTGCAGTATATATCCAGACTGCACAGAATATCTCGCTACCAATTGTTACTTTAGAGGGCTAGTAGGGAGTCCAAGAAAGTGACTATGACTAATGAATATGTACCGAAAATTTTATATAACAATGTTATATCAATTACAGTTGTTCTAAATTGGTAGACAATTCATCATACATTGCTTTCTGGTGAAAAATTGAATTATCTCTTATTACCCCAGAATGAGACCCACCGAAAACTAACGAATGATGCCTACTGAGGGGAAAATGTCACAAGAATAATATTGTTGAGATTTCTTACCATACACGTTACATTCATTGGAAAAGAAAGTGTTATTTGACCCCCTCCATGCCATAGAACTATGAGAACTTATCTGCCTATATATCTATCTCCCAACCTATCTATCTATCTGTATGTCTATCTCCCAACCTATCTATCTATCTGTATATCTATCTCCCAACCTATCTTTTCTATCTGTATATCTATCTACCAACCTATCTACATATCTATCTATCTATCTACCGATCTGTCTGTCTATATATCGATCTATCTTTCTATTTACTTATCTGTGTATCTACCTGTCTACCTACCCATTTATATATCTATGTACCAATTTATCCATCCATCTACTACGTATCTAACGCATTTCTTCGTTGTGAGGCGCCTGCAGCGAGGGCGCGAGTTGCAGGCGGTGACAGTTGCCGGGTGCGTTGCAGGTTCCTGTGGCGGAAGCTGCGTGAGCGCTCGGCGGCGCCGGGCTACGAGGGCGTGCTGCAGCGCGAGGAGAGCTCCGACCCGCTCGCCGTCAAGTCGCTCTCCGCCAGCGGCCACCTGCTCACGGACGAGGTACGCAGCCCACCGCGCCGCGCGCCGCGCCCGACGCAACCCGCGCTCCTGCGCCGTCCGGCGGGAAGCCTACCGGCCAGGCGCCGCACGAGTAATTCTAATGTAGTTCCTTTCCCCGCTAACCCATTGTAGAATATTCTCCCCATTCTGGTGAGTCTGGTGGTTCTGCAAAGCGCGAAAGGGACTCATAAACATTCGGGATACGGGTCAGTTTTATCCGTACCGTCTAACTGCAATTTATATGTACCAGAACAGCGGCGAGCATACAACATCTTATGGCCTGAGCTTACCGATAATTGGGAGGTCGTGAGTTCGATTTCGGCAATGTGCCAAAAATGTACCTCATTTGTCATAGGTTGAGTCATTTAACTCGCTATCTGAGTTTCTGATTCCTGTCGGAATCGAGTTCGTAGGCTGTTTGTTCCGTAGTTTCTACATTTCCAGGTGAGTACTGTAACAGCACACTATACAACGGGACTTGGAACGCGCGCAATATTTCCTTCCTATTGTCTTATTATTATCATTCAATAATTTCCCCCAGTCCGGGCGGGGATGGGTATAAGGGAGTGGGTCATATCTCATCTTGTCGTAACAGGCACATACCGAAGACAGGTCTTCCAGACTGCAAATGCTTATACCTAAAAACAGGAAAGAGAAAATGTGGAACTGCCTTGGCAAACACGAAATCTGTCCGTAACCCCGCGGGACAACTGTCACAAACAAAATCCGCTCATTATATTCTACAGAACACCATTTGACGTGAACGTCTGCACGAGTAAACCTCGACCAAGTACGGTTCCCTAAACCTCTTAGTTAGTTCTCCGTTGAGAAGGAAAAGCAGAAAACCCGATAGACATCTATGATAGACGTATTTATACTATTAAATACGATACGTATAGAAAAACGCGGACGGATAAAACTGAATCGAAGATCGTATGTGTATAAGTCCCTATTATGAAAGCGCTTCGGATCCAAAGATATCAGATCCCGTCGCAGAATTTACCTAGCCTCTTACTCGCTTTTGCTTACGTTTAAGTGAAGTTCTACAGTTATGAAAAATCCATTTCAAGCACAACCAGTAGAGCTTGTTAAAATGCAACAATGAAAACGTTATGTTTTAAGTAATCGGTTTATAATTTATGAAAGGAAATTTATTCAATATAAAAATACTACTCAAATCTTCTTGCACATACTCATTCTGAAATTTTACTGAAACATTCGTGCAGTAGTGTTACAATATAATAGGTGTCAATAAATATTATAAGGAGTTTGTTACATTTTGTTATACAAATCACTACAGTATTATTTAAAATATAAGAAGCAGATTATATAAAAAGAAATAGGTGTATTAGAAAACAATTCTTAATTTTTTTTCATTAAAGAATTAAAAGATGCTTCCCAATGAATAGGTCATCGACACGGAGAGTAGTTGTAAAGTTATATTAGAAAATAATTATTTTTTTCAGTGAAAATATGGAGCATAGAGTAGGAGATATATTATTTTAAATCATTTGCACTAAGGATATAATAGTATGTTTTAACATGCCGATTACACATTTGAATGTAATATTTTTATATGTATTTAAAATACTCTTTAAAATTATATATTTTGAAAATATAGCTATGTTAAAAATGCGTGCACCGAATTAAACATCTGCATAAGACTGCAGATATTACTTACAATAAATAATATCTCGTTTAATGAAACGGGAGACTTCAAAGGTTTTTGAATGCATTTGAACAAAATAAATTAAATTTAATTTTTAAAGGAAATGGATATATTCATTATCTGCTCTGACGTGCTGTCTTTCTAAATGTAAACTGTGAATGCATGATTACGTGTTAAAACTATGTAGCATTAGTTCCATATAAAAATAGTGTTTTTTTATTTTTAGTGAAGTGTTTTTCTATGTTGTTTGTTTATAAAATTGGTGCAATTATTTTGAACATTAACATTTCATATATTTGTAGTACGAATTTACATTAAACTTAAGTGCTTGGTTTAGCTAAAAAATGTTTTAAAAAATTGTGTTTAAGTACGTACATTTTTCTGATATATAAATATTTATTTTATCGTATATTAAAAAAAGTATTTTTAATGAAAATATTGAATTTTAAACATTAGAGAAATAAATTGTTTTTCGAAGTACTTCTCAGAACTGATTTTAAACAGATATGTTATTTAGCAAGATTATGACATGTTGTGGAAATATATGTCGCTTTTTATATCATTACTTCATTTCAGTATTTTAATTATATCTTTGTTAGAAAGTCAAATAGTGGCCAACTTCTGTCAATCCCAGCAACTAATTATTATTTTCAAATAGTTCCATAAGAGTAACTGAATATCTTCTAATCATACATCAACACCAAACCTCTCTCAGTTCAATTTAAGCAGCTTTCTCCCTCGTCAGTCGGATGTTTTTACAGTTTTGAGTAATGTGATATACGAACTTGATATCCTTACTCTTTACTAATATTTACATTGTTTTGTTATTTATGAAGTATTTTCTCATTCTTGTTATACGCAAAACTCCAAAGAAAATTAACAAAAGAAGCACAGAAAAAATTAGTAATCGTGGATTTCATTGTCAGTGAGAAATCTAATTGTTTTTATAGTAAGTTTCTCAGTAAAATGATTTTGCTTTATTGTACTCATTGTACACTAGTGACCATTCCTTGATTTAGTTTCGTGATTGATTATCCCCTTCCCTATCCAAAGCAAATCAGATCTTTTCGATATCACTAATTTACTGACCCTAAACCAACCACAAGCATAAGAAAGTTGAAAAATTCATTAGCTATATAAACTATATACTCATGCATGAAAAACTTTGGCACGTGACATAACATATTAGCCATCCGTGTTGAACAGTAATGGAATAGATCCAGACTTGCTTTTCCGATAGTACAGTACGCAATGTAAGCCACAAACAACATTGTGAATTGTCAAATAGTTTTCTTTTCTCTTATGTTAAGACCAACATCAGGATAAGATTTTAATTATAAGCTCTGAAAACAGTTTTTTTAATATACATTTCAGAGAAATTGTTTCGACTTTCAACAACATAAAATCTTATATAAATCAACAAGAATAAGAGGAATGCATATTTTGTGAAATTCACTTAATAACATGATTTTTTTCTCAGGGGCTTGGCTGACAAGTTTTTTCAGAATTTATATCATTGCTTTCAGAAAAAAATATCTTAAAGCTAAACAAAATTTCTCCACAATCATAGTAGTGGATGGCGAGCAGTAAAACGTCCTTTCTAACCTTCTAAAAGTTCTGAAAATTATTAAAATATATCGCAATATGTTTTGTCATGTTGGTTAGAATTTGTTGTTTCAAAGAGATTGTTACTAAACGATGGTACTAGAGAAAATAGGAAAGTACTTCGTTTATTCAACATAAACGCAGGTGGCCCTGATAGTCGAGTGGACCAAAATGTAAATCTGGATCACCATATTTTTATAAACACTTCCGTTCGAATTTATCTCTGCGCCTGAATTTGTGATTAGTGTACGTAGAGCAGTGGTAGATTAACACAAGTACAATAAGCACGACATTAAAACTCTCGCTACATTGGAAATTTAATTGAATTATAAATTAGTAAATATATATGTTGGAATACTTCATTAATAATACGACTTTTTCCAAAATATTGCACCTTATGTGGCACTGATTTTCCGCTGCCTATTTTTTACTCAAAGAGAAGATTCTTCCAACATCAGCAGCGGCGTACGAAGAGAAAACACCTGACAGAGATTGGGAAGTGGCGGACCCAAACCGAAATTCACGTAATGTTTATAACACCAGAGAGTTGGTAGCGCATATTGGAATGAAATTAATGTGACTGCCCTGAAATTGTTTTCGTGGTTTTCCTTATCCCTTTGACGTGATTTTCGGATCGTCATCCTATACTAAATCGGACCACAGTGACGCGAGATTTTTAACCCCTTCCCATCATCAACATCCCATCATAAATTACAACCTATACTTAGGCGCCGCGGGCGAGTATGTCCCGACCAACTCCCTAAACATAACTGCCATCTTCCCACAGAGGGCCTTGCGTACCTTAGAACTGCGCGGAACAAGCGTCAGTTGATAGATTATTTCGTGATTCCGGACACGTCAACGGCTAATGTCATTAACCCTCTAAGTCTTCTTCTTCTTCTTCTTCTTCGACAGTTTCTACTCCTTAGAGTTTGCCGTTTTCGATTTCCATAATTCTCGGTCCTCCCATTGACCCTCTTCCAATCCTTTCTCCTCCATTACTTCCTGTATATATGTCTTCCAGGTTAAACCAGGTCTACCTCTTCTACGTCTTCTTTCAGGTATCCAATTTACAATTTGTTTTGGCCATCTCTCATTTCGCATCCTCTGGACATGTCCATACCATTGAAGAGCTTTATTTTCTAGTCTTCTGGTTATGGTTGTTTGAACCCCAGCTCTTTCCCACACCACTTCGTTTCTTATTTTATCCAGTCTTGTTATCTGCAAAGATCATCTCATAAAGTCGAGCACTACCGACCGTATTCTGTCTCTACGGCGTTTTGTTAACGGCCACATTTCTGCTCCATATAATATAATACTTTCCACGATACTGTGGAATATGTGTCGTTTTGTGTCTTGCCTTAAAACACTATTCCATATAAGGCCATGCAGAGCTTTGATTGCATTCCTCCCCATTGCAAGTCTAGTAGTTATATCTTCATCAATTTATCCTCTAAGTGTAGTTTATGTTTACCTCCGGATGTGGCGGTGACTTTCCCCCACCCTGCTGGCGTGATCGGGCGTTGACTTACACGTCGAGTAGGAGTTTTCCTCACCAGGTATCTCCCACCAGCGGGGCACCTCCGCAGCCGAGGCACGCTTAAGCTCCCGATTGGTCTCCCTAAATGTAGTGCATGTAAGAAAGTGATGGCGAGTAAAGGGTTCCGGTAGGACAAGGAAGGAAAGATCGCGCGCGGTCCATCATATCCCGTTTGCTTCAGCGGCCGCTCCGGGTTTCGCCTGGTGATGAACGGAGACCACGGAAAGCTACCGATCAGATCAGCCAGCCTGTAGTATTCTCCGCGAAACAGATTCTGAATTTGACCCAGTTGTGTAACTAGTGTCGAAAAACCTACCACCGCCGGGACACGGTACAAGTGAAAGAAAACAAAATGTTAAGCCTCCCCACCCCTTAGGTAAACCCTTGGCCCTTTCGATGAGTCGGGGTCGGAGAGGGGGCCGCGTCTATCAAATGCTGCGGGCGTTTAACGCCTCGTCTCTCCGGAAATTGGCTCCTTTGACCTGAATCTCCTCTTCAATTTGCCTCATCCCTCATTTTTAATTTCGTGACGCTCTGAAAGGATAAATTGCTTATATCGCTTTTACGCAGTTTGAGTTAATAAGGATAATTCGCAATTCTTCTTGTGGGAGGCCTTCAACTAAGCGCGCATACGAAGCTTGAGCGTTCTCAGAGATCGTGGGAAATGGGCAGAGTCGGAGACAGAATTACCTTCTGCAGAGAGACGGCAAAGTGGGCATATAGTTATTAAAATGTGTCTATAAAAGTTGTAATCGTTGTTAGTAATAGATTAACAGCAATTGTATCACAAGAAGTTAAACTCCTAAAAAACGGGAAGAGAATGCTAAGTTTTTCGTATAGATTTACAATCTCCTGGATTCATGGTGGTGATTTATGTCTCCTCTTTACTATGTTAGTTTATAACATTTATTTTATTTCACTTGAATAATTTGTACGTACCTGAAGAGGATCACGAACTATATTTGTAAGAGATTGGAACGTTGTAAAACTTATTACCGGTCCGTTTTTACAATTTCTTGTTATAGTTATTAAATATATGTGATCCAACGTTCTATAGGATACGATTACCAAAATTGTAGACATTTATATATGTGGTGATTCTAAGTTATGTCTGATGATTCATACTGAAATGTACAATAAACCCACCCTTCGATGTGGGAGTTGACTTTTTTCAATATAATTGTCCGCTGTAAAACCAATACAAAGATAATCTATAAGAGACCCTAACTTTTAACTTAAACTCTAGTTCGGTACCCTCAAAATCAACCATAGTCACAATGTTATATGAAGTAGTACGTTCTAATTCCTACATCAATGGCTTTCAACTTACGGATGGTGGATGAGATGAATTCATGGGTGGGAGGTGATCAAATGTCATGGAGACAATGGTGGATTGGGGGGCAGAAGAAACTGGAGGACATGAAGAAAATCTACCGACAACCCGCACATTTGTATCCCAACAAATTCTCCGTGGAGCAGATGGAAATTCCTCCGCGGCGTGACTGCGGCTGGACCAACACCGTTATATTTATTACCGTCATTTTGCAGCGGAGAAAATAACACAAATAGAGAAAATAACGCACTTGGTTGATGTTTGTAAACCGAAGTGAAAACCGAGGTTTATAACCAGCCAACGAGCTCGTTATATACGTTACCAACCGTGTGTCGTTCAATATTTCAATGGTCATGTATCGTTCAATACAATGTTCGTGATACTAACGTGTTTCAAAAAAATGCGAAAGGGTTTTACTCTCAATAGGAGTGTTAATACCTGTTATTTTACTGCAACACATTTCTTTCGATCATTGTTAAGATATGATGGACAGTTAAGTTCTCCACGGATGGTAAGAGTGTTTTTTCGTTCTTCATTTCGTTTCTCTTATACCGATATAACTGTACAGTACTACGAAATAAACTAAAATCTCTTTCAAAAAGAGATTTAGAAGGAAACATTAAGTGAACATAAAAGCTCGATTCCATGCTAATTGATAAGCCGTGCAAGTAATGAAAAAAGTAAATACGCCGAGATATTTACATTGGAAGTATAGACCTAATACTATTATAGTGAAAATTGGTTGATGAAGATTATTCCATTATGCTGGCATAGTGCAAACATAATGTGTTTTTTATGATTCATGGAAAAGATCGTTCGGAGACAAGCAATTATAGCATTTGCTTCTTTTGATGCATTTTACTGTCATTATATGTTTTAAAATATTTATTATTTAAATATGTATATCCATACCTTTCCAATAAGCAGCAACCAAGAGAGGGCCCTGAATGAATTTCATTCTCTCTACGATACGTATTAGAGAATAGTTATTTATGATACAAGTGGCAAAAGTGGCATTCAACTTCGCGAGTAGGAAAGGTTGCGGCTTGAGGCCCATAGATCGAGTGACGCAATTCAACAAAGAGTACAATTTCTGATATTTCGTATAGTCGATTAGTCTAAAGAAGTATCAAGAAATTTACAGTTAAAATTTTTGTATAAACGAAAATAGCTTCAGGCTTAGAACCGCCTGTACAATGATTCTCAGTTCCATCATCGTAGACAGTAGTTCAAGGATTTAATTTTTGAGGAAACATTTCAATGTGAGAAAATTGAAAGTAACGTGAAGGTGTAATAAATAGAACCATTATAACGGTGTATAAGCCGGAATTTTGGCCTGTAATTGTGAGTCTGTGTGTTAGATAACAGGTTGACGATTCGAAGCAGTGACATGCTTTCTACAAGAGCTAAGTGATTATGTGAGAGGATGACACTGTCTGAGCGAGAATTATAGAAGGAAACTGACCTTACACGTTTTCATGGCTTCCTTCAGTCAACTTCGCGCAGATACCGGACATTTGCCATAAGAGTGGGAAAGGAAGATCAAAAACAATGTAGGAATAAAGCGCGTGAGAAAAGAAAAAGAGAGAAGAAAAGGCAGGAAGAGCGATAGAAAGGACGACAGAAAGAACGAATAAAAAAATTCACTGTAATCCATTGCTTTGCGTTGAGCTTTCCTAAATTTCATTTTAGAAAGAAATGTTCGCGCGTAATTCTCTCGAGCACTTTAGTATCTATTTCGTAACACGTCATCCAATGGATCGCGATAAGCGTGCCCAAATCTCTGTAAGATAACTCCGAGGCAATGACCGTATCGTAATTTAATCTTCAACATCTAAAAAACAAACATATTAGAACAGAACATTGCAATGCTTATAGTATGACGTGATACCAGTATATTTGCAGAACGATACTTCATACTCCAATACAGTTTTATTTCACAATATGATGAATCATTTTATAGTGGCTTCTAAAAGTTACTATTTCAAACCAAGGGTATTTTTCTGAACTAAGTAGCTTTATTATGTGTGTATGTAATGTTCGATTCGAGCTGATTTTTGTGAACTATTTAAACCATAAACCTAACATAACCTCATTTTTTACCTCAGTAGTCGCTTCACTGTGCATTTCCGAATTGGTGACTGAGGCTCTGCTCTTCAGCTTGAGCAATTTACATACAACAATCTTGAGTGTGTGCAGCACATAATTTACAACGCATTGTTATTCCAAAATACAGCGAACACACCCTCTTTATTTTAACCAATACCTCAGCCTAATTCCAGTACTAGTAGGATGAAGCTCGAATTCATTCATGCAGCTTTATCCGAAAAGTACAATGTGCGAAATATATTTCCTCATATTATCGCTATTTCGGTCGTAAGCAATTACATTTAATATATTACTAGTTCCAAGATATTTGCTTAAGACAATTGTTTAAATCTGCCGAGAAAAAAATTCAACGAAGTTTTTAATGAAATTAACGTGGTTTATTTTCTCTGTTTTAATTACATTTGTGAGCATTTTTTTCGTACGTTTAATTTAACACATCACATATCATTCAAGCATAAATTTGTCAAAACTTCGCCGAGGTAAATGTCTCAGTAATATAACAATCGGTACTTACACATGTTGGAAGGTTTAAAAAATAGACAATAAAATCTTTCATTGAAACGAAATAAATCTCAATAAAAACGGGATCCTCATCGAAAGAACTGAAATAAACTCACTAAATGCAAATATTTCGCATTGTAAATAGATAGTAATTCATATTAGATTAAACACCGCAATTACGTAAAGCCAAAAGTAAGCAAATATAGAATTTACTTTTATATAAAAACAATCTGTTGTTTCTTTCTGTACAGCAATAGTATTTTATGCAATTAGTTTATAATGTTAAGCTTTATTGCATGAGTACATGCTTTGAAAACGAGCGACTTTAGGAGCGAGTTTACAAGTTTGTACTCATGTAATAAAGCAGCATTATACATTTATAAGAGAATCAAACTTAATTTTGCGAAACAACTTCTCTGTGACGACTCGGGTATTTGAGACCGTGCGAGTAAACGATGGTCGGCTGTTCCGTTTAGTTCTACCTCCCCCCGATTCTCTCGCTACGTTTGACTGAATGTGTGATGACGCAATCATTCGTGACATAAAATCTAATACGTCATTATTTGTGCCGTAAAATGCCCGATTAAGAACGAGTTCTAGCAACAGAATAAGGTTCTTTTATATGCTAGAATACAAAAATTACTCTTATATTTAGGGAACGGGCTTTCATGGAATTACATGTTTTTACGGGAAGAAGCTACGTTCAATAATATTTTTTTTAGGTTTACAAGACATTCTGAATGAATTAGAACCATTTTTATTTTATATATTTTAAAATATTTTGGCATAATTACATATTTTTACCTTTTACTATATATTTGGTTACATTTTAATATATTTATACGTCAGAAAAGAAATTTGAGATGCGCGTTAGTAATATAAGTCATGAAATCCCCTTCTTACAAATCAGTGTAATACTGCTGCGCTTCTGTGACCATCATATCTCCACTATGAATTGTATCCCTCTGCGTTTTGGAAACAGTGTTTTTTTTTGTTTTTTGTTTTATTTAATTGTTTGGGAAACAGTGTATTCGGAATAAAGGATGAGCGTAGGTATGTGAAGCAGAAGTACGAGTAATTTCAACTACGTGCTTGCTTGTGTTTCAAACAGCACATTCGTAACTAGATCGAAAACTAACAAATATTTTTTAGATCATTGTCTTATCGCGTTGTTGGTTTTGGGGCGTATATTCCCTTTACTCCCCTCCATCCGGGATCAATCACTGGGAGTATGATACTACTATTCACTTAAGCACCGCCCCCTCGTAAGAAACATTTTATATACCACGAAAGTATTTTATATTGAGAATGGAACTCGTCTACATTCTCTACTATATAAGACGGAGTTATTTTAGCCCCGGCGAATCCGTGTTAAGCTCTGATTGGCGGTTCTGTGTTCGGAAAATGTTTATAACTATGGATTTTAAACCTATAATGAATTCTTGTTTTACATATTTTCTATTTCACTTACATATTTTGGAAAAAATAAATACATATATATGTACATATTTTATATTTTTATTATAATAAATTACGTTCCCTTCTTATAATTATTGTAATTTCGAAGCCAGCTGTCATACACGTCTTGAGTTCATCGGAAAAGAATTTGACTCCTGCAATTGTATATTAATGCTACATTGCTGCGTTCAGGAATCTGCGTTGTCGATAACATTCCGACGTTTGTAATCCGCGCGTCTGCCGATGTTCAATGCCAAATGGACAAATGCCTAACGCAGCGTGTCGTCCAATAGCGTCTTCTGTTGTAAAATACTTCTTAATGATGATACTAAAGTTTTGATTACTTCGAATGGTATGTAACGTTTGACATTTCAAGGAAAGACACGAACCTGACAGACATTCGCACAACCTAAGCGCTTAAATACACACATAACCTCAACCGGCTTCTCGTAACGCAAGTGGGTTCGTATGTTTCGCGCCTTCCCTTGATGCGCCGCGTCGCGAACAAGTGCCGAGCGCGCCCGCGAGTCGACGGCGGCGGCGAAGGAGACTGAAGAAGTTAGCGGAGCGGCCGCTAGGGAGCGCCATCTTGCAGTTCACGACTCAACTCATCTCGCGACTGCGTCAGGTTTCCCCCGCGCGTAACCATGGAGACAGGCGGGCAGACAGGCGAGCAGACTGGCAATGCGGGCGCCAGCGAAGCGAACGCGTCACCCGGCCAGGGCGACTTTCGCTTGCAGCCATCATGGCCTCCTTAACGTGTCGGCGCACAGACACCGGGCTCAGGACCTCGAATTTAGGTCTCCGAAATATCAGTAGTTTTCAGCGCTATGGTAAGACGACGAAACTTAAGAGAATAATAAAAGTATCTCGCTGAAATGACGAATGAGAAAGAAAAACCTACAAAAGGTGGTAATAAAAAAATATAGTAATAGAGATAACTTCTACAATTGTAGTTGCCATATTTTCATTAAATTAGTATGTTGTATGATAGGATAGGAAATACTGTATTTATTATTAATCTGTGATATTGAGATAATTGTTTTAATGTGTTAACTGTGTTGCTTGTGAAGGCTATTCCGAGTATTAATCTGCAGAACAAAATTGGAAAAAATTAGGAACATTTTGAAAAACATTAGCAAAATAATGTTAAATAACTTTCATTTTAAATTGCAGAGATGTTCTGAATTGTGTAAATCTAGACGTACATTTTTAACATTTATGTTTATGCTTACCGAGAAAACTCCATAAAAATGGAAATAAATCGTACAAATAGAATTCGCATAATTTATAAATTAATTCATAAGTAATTTATGCATAATTTACATACGTTGAATACGCGGCCAAATATTTGTGAAGTTGGACAGGAGTAGAGGCATGCGCAGTCTAAAACAAGAGGAAGGGGCAACTAATTTTTGCCCCACCCTTTTACATTAAACTATTTTATTTACATAGTTGTTCGACGTATTCTACTAGTAAAGAAATAACACATACAAGCAGAACGTAATGAAAACTTTAATAATACAATTAATTAATACATTTGCTCGTACATGACTGCCTGGTGGTTTGAAGTTCCTCTTTCCCAAATGTATTACAATTTCCCAAATTATCAAGTTAGAAATGGGAAACTCAAGTATTATGAACTCATGAACATATTTAGAAAATAAAATGTTTTGTTGCATAAGGCTACGGCGATCTCTTTCAAATTTTTCCGGGAAGCCACGACCCCTTGATCCGCCCTGTGCGCATTCCGATGGATAGGGCAACCTAAAATGACTTGGGCCGAGGCTAGTGACGACAAATATTAGCAAAACATCGATACATCGATACTTCGATACATCAAAAAGAGACTTTCGATGTAGATGAAAACATCGACAAAACTATCGATGTTTAAAATATCGATGCTTTAAATATGATGAAACATTTCGAAATAAAATGTTCTGGTTCTAATGTGATACATAACACTTCAAAATTAGTTTAATTTATTCTGCTTTAAAAAAGTCATTTTAATTTTCTAATTTATGTTCTATGTAGTCAAGGTGCACCTGTTCTAGAAAACGATTAACTCGAAAATTCGGATATTTCGAACACTTAAAGATATTATCGTTATTATGTTGGCATTGATTTTTGATTTCATAAACATAATTAGTTTCTTTTTCAATTATAACATTTGCCCAATTTTTTTCAGCAGTTTTCGATACATTATTTTTAATGCTTTTTTATTGAAGAATATTTATTTAAAAAATGGAATTTTACTGCCAATACTATAATGAATGTGTCCGGTTAAGTTTAATAAATTGTGAATAATAGTTTTTGAGAAAAGGTATATTCAATACAAAATAAGTACGATTTCGGCAAAATTCTTTTGAAATAAAAGCGGCATGTGCCATTGTTCTGCTAGAATATTCCTGCTCCATATACTAGATCTTCTTTTTCAGCGAAAAACACCAATGCTAAACTTATTAATATTAAACTTAACTGGAACAAGAGTATATTTCAATTACTCATTAACAAACCGACATGCTTTCAAAATTACGAATAAAAATAGTCATACTTTTATTTTATATCGCATCAACAGCTAGGTCATTATCGACCACTATAGATTAACAATATGGCCAAGAGTATGATGATGGTGATGAGTGAAAGGACGAACGCAATACAACCATTCCCGAGGCGGAACTCGAACACGCGATCCTTCACTCCGAGATCGCTACGGCACTACGGCCTTGACGATCTCAGCCACCTGGAAGGCATTGGTACTTGTTTCCATACTGTGCCAGAAAAGGGGGCGTGGCTCATGCGCATTATATATATTTTTTTTTCGATAGGAATTGAAAGGACATTCAGGCGTCCTAGAAGAAAAATGTTGACATTTTTGGAAAGAGTAAAGTTAGATCCAATTACCTAGCCCAAAAGCGAAAATCGATAATTTGACCCATTTCATGGTACCCTCTCCCCTTAAAAAATTGATTTTGTTGCCATCGCTCCCGAGGCCTCTTGTGGCTAGCGGCGTTCTTCTGAAGATAGGCGAGCAGCGGGAGAGGCGGCGGCGGCGGCGGCGACGGCGTCGGGTCTCGTTCGGCGATGGAGAAATCGATTATCACCCGTCTCTCTTTCTCTGGAGCGAGCCAGATGTCTCCGTAAGCAGCAAGAGCGGCTTCAAAGAATACCTAAGTGGTATTTTAAAAATAGATAACTTTTTTAAAAAGTGAATTATTTTATGGTAGTGTTATGGTGATTTTATGGTAATTTTCATACATAAACTTTAATTATTGGTTTATCAAGTTTTTAAGGTTAATTATTTCTGCTAGTACTACTTTTGCGACTAGAAATATTTTCAATGCATATTCGGATACAAACTCTAAAAAATATTATTTGTAAATAAGTTAATTATTTCATTAGTAAATAAATCAACAAATGCATCTTTTTAAGTATATTTATAATTGTTTAAAAATGATGTTCTTTGCTGAACATTTTCTAGGGTTGCCATCAAGCTCCCGTATCATCCAGGGTAGGATCCACCAACATTCCGATTTAGGTTGTGGACTTTTTGTTAATTTACATGAAATCTCAAGTAATATCACTGAGGCTCATAAAATGCATGACTTGCTAATCAAGAAATTGAATTGAAGTTAATGGTATTATTTCTGAAAAGAAATGCAATTATTGATTATTTCACCTTAAAACGTTGAAAATTTCGCGTCATAGTTATGTGTATAATTTAGCCAAATTTTGCATCTGCAACTGAACACCCACTATATCTATCAATTCATTTTTTAAATTGTAATGTTAGGTGATTCACTTAGATTTCGGGTTCGACTAAATCGTTTTTATTAAATATCATTTTATTAATATAGTGATGTGTAATTCTTCAACCAAGATTCTCATTATCTGTTGCTAATCATCCTAGGATTTATAAACGTACTTAACAAACTAAGACTGTCGGTTCATTTAAGAATTGGAAGTACATAACTAGTCTTTCGTTTGGGGAGCGTTTTGGAACAGAATTTTCCTGAACAATGGTCAATACCTCAGTTTACGCATTCAACTATGTCAATGTTCAAAAATCTTTTTAACCATTTATCTTCATTGAAAATGATGGCAACGGAGATTAAAAATTGCCTACCAAGATCATCTTAAACGTCTAAGTGATGTGACCAGCTTACTTGAGGTGGAAATACTTCACCCTTTCTGTGGGTCGTTGCCAATTGCATTCACTTGTCTTGCAATCTAGGCGTGCGACAAGTGCCTCTCACCTGCTTATAATGCGTACATCCATAAATTTACCTGCCTAGCCGCAAGTTGCAAGTGTCACACCATTAACACTTTGTGTTAGCACGCGAACTCTTAAATACCGAAATGATATCTTCGTAAAGTAGCACATTATGCTAAAGAGATTGCATCAGATTAATGCAGTTGTACAAAGGGTTTCGTTGGCATGTTTCAGACATCGCGACGCAGGTAGATTTTTAATAAAAGCAAGCCTGCAAAAGCTCTGATCATGTACAAATAGACTGTGAACGTTTCTGAAATTTCCATTATCCATGCAAATTATGTAATAGTTTAAATGTGAAGCGCTAAAAGGCGAATATTAGGTACTGTCAGAACAGCCATCAGAATACAATGATACGATATAATACGAATGAATATGCATAAAGGTAAAAATAAGTCACCGGGACTGCTGCATTGGAACGAAGAGATTTGAATGCGCAAGTTTAAAATTCAAAACTCTCTTCTTCGCCTTTTAATATCAATAACAGAAAAATCATACCTGATTAAGATTTCAATATCATATGCACTCTGCACATTCTTGAAAGTTTAAATTAAGAATAAAACTTCAATTTTTCTGCAATTATTAGCAATTCGGAACTGTTTCTTTATTACCACATCAACTCAGGTGTCGATAATTTTTAATGTATAAATAATTTGACTCGTATATTCTTTAACACTGATTTTAATATATCATTTATTGTGATGTTACTTTCCTATGATCATATGTGACCTCCCCATGGGTCACTCTATGTGGTCCTACTTCCGGTCTTTGTTCAGACCCTGACCGCGCAGTTCCAATGCTCTTCTCGCAACGTAACCGGTTGGATTCCTATCCCCGCAGGCCCATCGCATTCCCGCCACAGTCACGCAACTGACCCGTTGCAGGCTCTTCGCAAACCCGTTCCAGGCCGAAATCAGACCTATCGGACTCCCGCCATATTCAATCAACAGACCCGTTGCAAGCCTGTCATAGGTTTTTCGTAGACCTACCGAGACCCTTCACATGCCCGTCACAGGCCCGTCGCAGATTCTTGGAAGGTCCATTGTAGGCTCTTCGCAGATCCATCGCAGGCCGGTCGCAGGAATGTCGCAGGCCCATCGCAATCCCGTCGCAGGCCCGTGGCAGGCCCATCGCAATCCCGTCGCAGGCCCGTGGCAGGCCCGTCGTCACAGGCCCGTCGTCGCAGGCCCTTCGTCGCAGGCCCTTCGTCGCAGGCCCGTCGTCGCAGGCCCGTCGTCGCAGGCCCGTCGTCGCAGGCCCGTCGTCGCAGGACCGTCGCGCAGGCTCCGTCGCGAGGCCGTCGCCGCCGTGCAGACCATCGGAGGCACGTGGACAAGTCCGTCGCCGGGCCATCGCAGCCCCGTCTCGTGAGCAGGCTGCGCGCCGATCGCAGCAAGCCGGCGCGGCGGCGCCAGTCGGAACGAGGCCAGTGTTGCTGGCGGGGGGGGGGGGGGGCAGGGGGCAGGTCAGTGGGTGAGCGGGCGGCGATGAATGGGCGCGGAGCGGCGGATGAGCGGCACAAGCAGCCCAGATGCCCAGATGCCCTGCGCCGCGCGGCGAGGGCAGGATGCGCGAATTACGAGGGCCGAAGCGGGAGGGAGCAGGGGCCGCGAATGAACAAGTGCTCTTCCCAACGTAGTGGCGACGTTGCCTCTTCATACAAACACGTAACCTTATAATGAACAAACTAGTGGCGCAACAACGGGATATACTTTCTGAAATTATTTGTGGCGGAAACGTATTTTTGCAATGTTTGTAGTTGTATCCTCCTAATTATTCGGGCATTTTGTAAGACAATGCAATTTTCAAATTTCGAAAGTTTACGCATATGAATGAAAATCAGGCTGACACCGTTTTCAGAAACACGCATTGTTTTAATTCAAGAAAAACGTAAAGAAAAAAATGTGGGAATATGGGGAATCGAATCCGGATTACACATTTAGTAATCCTGAGCGATAGCTACTTTTACAGAGCCGATTAATACGTGCGTTCTAATATGCAAGTGATTTTGCGACAACAAATTCTCACGATTTAACTCAACATTGAACACAAGCGAAATCCTTTGAAAAAGTATATTATTTAAACATGTAATTTGAATTGCTGTTGCTGTTGACGAATATATTGTGTTACGATTGAAGAAAGAATTATCTCTTGCTCCAATTGCTTTAATATTGAAGCTGTAGTGCAGGTTCCAAAAAATTCAGCGTATGCAATGTCTGAAATTCTGGAAGTTGAAATGAAAATGGTCCTAGACCATATTTTTAAATGAACTGAGATCTTTTCCAGCAAAATCTTATTTTTACTTTTTTGTATAGACAGTATAGTTTGATTAGGAAACAAAATGTAATGTGAAATAGCGAAAGAACGGCAATTTTACTACAAAACAATGGAATTGCGGGTCCTCATTCCGAAAAGTCGAAAAAACCTAGTTTCACTAAATAGTAAAATTACTTTAATAAATCCTGAAGTCATAATCCATGATTTATGGATCTTACCGAAAAATTGGTTTACGTCAAAATTCGTCCATTTGTTCGTCTGTGATGACAACACCAGTGTTTTGACTATTCACAGGAATTCAGTCAAAATGAATATTCCCACGATTTTTCCGGAATGGCTCAAGGTGCAAAGATTTTGGGGGTACTTTACATCAAGCATTTCTCAAATTTTCTAAAATATGGCTCTAATTTTTTTATTGCGTGTCAGAACATCCTTATACACTTATAAAGATGGCATACCACTTATGTTCATAGTTAACTCTGAATTTTCTAAAATTGCAAAAGTATGAAATATTTTGGATCTTTCGTACAACTGAGATAGAAGATAGATATTTTTTCATGGTCATTTACACAATTGGTCATTTACTAAAAGTAAATTTTTGTAATAACACTGTTTAGTAGATTTTGCACAATTTGGTGTGAAATATGGGAAATACTAAAATATATTAAGAAAAAGATATTCTCAAAACCTGCTCCAAAGATATTCTTTAAACTATTTCGGAGGATAGTGCTAATTATACTGAATAACTTTGTCTCAAACCTAATTTTGACCTATTCTTTTAATTTTTCAAAAATTACACAAGGTAGAAATATCTCTCAAGCAGTAAATATTTACATTGAGAGCTTTTTTAAACATTATTGCATTTGTAAGTTCAAGTGATTCAAAAGATTTATTTTGAAGTTCATAGAAATCTCGAAAGTATAACTTCATTACACATTGCGGCAATATACACTACAGAGTTAAGATAAAACATTATTGAAAAATGAATTGTATTTTTCTTAATCCATTGATCGCTAATAGTGCTAATGAATCCTTTTTATATTCTGAAACGATAAAATATTAAACATTTGGTTACAAATAAAATATGTAAGGTTCCTGGTTTGTCACTTTCTGTGAACCTCTTGATGTGTTAATCCAACACTTGAGTTCATTGAGCATGACGGTCCTTGGTAGCTTGGAGAATAGGCACGTGCTTTATAGTTTGTAATTCAACTCTGAATCCTCTTTCGAAATCCCAAGAAAGTTATAAGCGATTCAGGGACGGCACGAGAATCTCTGAAGCTGCTCTTAAGCAAGTGCAAGAACTTGTAAGCTGAAAATGACTAAGTGCGAAACCGGAAGACGAGAGTGCGAAAGTCTTGCGGAAGAAAATTTCCCTTCTGCCATCTACTTCCATTTGAAATAAATTACCCTCCCTGCTGAAACGAGCGTGTGAGAACGTAGCATGACCTCAGAATGTCAAGATTCTGACATTTCGCCCCGAGGAAGTTCCCTGTGTGACGGCCGAAATGTTGGCAACGGTTGCGGCATCTCTCGAACAGCCAAGTGTGAATTAACTCCGTTCGCGGAAGCCTACGATTTCTATATTCTATCATTATTTTGAGAAAATAACGTTCTAGCTTGTTTAAAACTCTTTTTTTTGTTCATACCTACAACATACTTCAACAATTTTCAAATCATACTTGAAGAAAATCGTTGAAAATATGCCATGACTTTCTCATTTGTAAAAGTCGAAAATTTTCCAGAGATTACACGCGTTGTAGAAATGTTTCTTCGGCATAACATTGTTTTTAAATATATGTTGTTTCCGAAAATAACGTTTTCGAGCAAACGAGAAGAATTGCCAAGAGCGTCGGTCGGTCACGAATAGCTAGACCTTGTGTTTCATTTTCTACGCGGTTTCGTGAGGGGAGCTATTTGTACTATCGCCTTAAGAAGAAAACATATCCTTGAGCTAAACTACTGTCATTCGACCTCCATTTACTTCAATTGAAAGGGCCTTCATCCGAGCAAGTACGTCGCATTCACTATGTGCTGTATGCAAATTTCAGGACTATGGGTTCGACGATTGAGCGACTACTCGCTTCTAGCAAGTGCGTCAGGCAAGGG
Source organism: Gryllus bimaculatus (assembly GCA_017312745.1). Classification (NCBI taxonomy): domain Eukaryota; kingdom Metazoa; phylum Arthropoda; class Insecta; order Orthoptera; family Gryllidae; genus Gryllus; species Gryllus bimaculatus. The sequence continues at coordinate 418,397 of BOPP01000249.1, forward strand.
CGAATCCATAAAAGTATGTCAAGAGGGGCTTTACTGTTTAGATACCTCCAAAAATGTTTTCTAAATAACATAAAGCCGAAAAAAATTGGCCTTAATGCATGTATTCAAAATGGAAACAATTCTTTGGAATAAGAAAGATCAATATGTAGCGAGATGCGATAATGTTGCGAAAACATTAGTACAATTACAATTAGGGGTCATGGCCCCCATGTCCCGTTTGATCTTTCACTGGTGCGAGGACAAACTAATTGAGTCGTGAAGAGTCGTGGTGAAACAGGATGGGACGTAGAAACGTGAGGAGAGATGAAATGACTCAGATTCATAGAGGAAATGAAGGGGGGAGGGAAAGAAATGCGACGAAAATATACATGGTGAGGCGGGTCGGGATGTGTTGGGACGTGAAGGGACGCGAAGGGACGCGACGAGGCGTATAGGAAGAGAAGAGGCCAATACGAAGTGAAAGGTGAATAGGAAGTGAAAACGGTGAGTAGCAAGTAAAGGTACTAATAGGAAGTGAAGAAGAGTCACTAATTAAAATTGGGTAACAGGAAGTGAATGGGTGATTAGGGAGTGAAGGGGTAAATAGGGAGCTAAGGGGTGAATAGGGAAGGGCGGGGCTTGTAGGAAGTGAAGAAGCTTAAGGCAAGGAAGGACCGAACAGGAAGTGAAGGGTTTAATAGGAGGTTAAGGGTCGTGTATGAATACTAGGGTCGTGTATGAATACTAGGGTCGTGTATGAATACTAGGGTCGTGTATGGATACTCGGGTCGTGTATGAATACTCGGGTCGTATCTGAATACTAGGGTTTTATATATGAATACTAGGGTTTTATATATGAATACCAGGGTCGTATGTGTAGGGAAGAAGCATTGAGGAAGTGAAGAGGCACGATGGAACTGCATGCAGCACGTAGGGTTTGAAGGGGCGTGAAGAGGCGTACAGGACGAAGAAGGGGCGGGATGGCAAGAGGGAGGGGGAGTCGTGGGGGCGCGTTCAGAAAGCGAGGGTGCCGGCTCCCGGAAGCGTTCCGGGTGCGCGGGTGCGTTCCGTTGGGAGCGAGTGGGCGTGTCCGGGGCGCCAGCGGCGAGAGGCGGCGTTACGGTGTCGGCGTCGGCGTCGGCGTCTGGGAGCGCCGCGTCTGGAGGCCGCGCTTGCGAAACCGCAGGCGGCGGCCAGACGGGGCCCAGACGGCGCTGCGTTGCGTCACACCGCGTCGTAGTCGGAGGCTGTCGCCGGCGGCTTCGCTGCCTTGTGGAATCCACTGACTCACTGCATTCAGAGGAAGCCCCGCAGCTGGAGGTGCGACGCACGCCGAGAACCAACCTGTTTCAGGATCCCAATGAGTATTATTACGACGATGAAGTGCACACGGTTCTTCTGGACTTCCTGAACTCCTTTTGCCGGTGTTACCTTGTCTTTCCTCGAGAAGAATTCTATTCGGCGGCGGAGACAGCGACATCGTTCGCGAAGCGGTCATCGTCGTTATTATTATTATTATTATTTATTATTATTATTATTATTATTATTATTATTATTATTATTATTATTATTATTATTATTGTGATCTTATTATTATTCTTGCCAGAGTAGTTGATATCACGAAAAAATAGCGAGAGAGATTGACCAGTTTCTTCAGATGAAAAGAAAAATGTTTTTTTTGTAAAATAGGAAATTGAGACGCATGTATTACATGACAGGAAAACTAGAAAAAAAAATCCGAGTGGAAGAATATATCTAACTCATCTGGAGGTGATACGAAGACGATGAATTTTGTAGTTATTTTAAGATATATTTTAATAAATAATAATATTAAGAATAAGAATGAATGGTAGCGAAATATTAAAATAAATGTTCGGAATGGTTTGCCGTACGTTAAACTATTTTTCTAGAATTTGTAGTATTCAGAATATACATGTAGCTAGAATAGTATAACAGAATAATCTAAGCCACTCGTTCTAATAGAACTACATAAAAAACCATTATTGCAAATTTTACGTTAACAGATGCTATAATATGCGCTATCCATCCACGAAACTTCGAACAATATGACCCTCCCTTCACCTGGCAATGCAGCTCTGTACGCACACGTCGCTTGCCCACTGCACCAACGTGTCTGGTGCATCGCCTGGCGACCTCTTCTTATCTCCCGCGGAAGCGGGGGCTCGCCGGCGGCCTGACAAATGAGTAGCGGCGCCCGCGGAGACGTCACGAGCGCGATTAATTAAAGGCCGCGGCAGCGCGCACCGCCTTGCGGCACTCCCGCCTCCTGCAGCCACAAGCGCCTTATCACGCGGTGACGTCATCTACGCCGGTGGTCATGAAAGGGGACGCTGTGGCACACCTGTTAAGGAATACCGCAAATGAGATAAATACCACAGAATGTATAAAAGAAAAAAAACACACTTAAAAATCCATTTAATTGAACCCTTTCACTTCTTAATACATCTCACTATGATTGTTCTATTTCCACTGACACAATATGTGTTATTAATTTTCACCGTTCTTGCTCCTATAAATTGAATCACTAGTGGAAACAATTTGTAGAAATATCAGAGTAACGTACAAAACCAGATTGATACAACCTCTTCCATTTGTTTGGAGTCTATTTAATGCAGTAACATTTCTTTTATAACTTCCTCGTGCTAGATTTTTTTGTTCCAGTTGCAAGTAAGGTGTTAGTGTAGAGAGTGAGTGTCATATTGCACTCACAATACTTAAAGGTCAGATAACCCTTAGAATTTTTGCAACAACGCGTGACGTGCTTTCGCACGTAACTAACAAGTGTCACACCTGCCCCTTTTGCTCATTCCATATCGACATCATTGCACTTTCAAGAATAATACAGAGATCATTCCAGGAAATTTTAGAAGAATATCACAAAATAGAATGCACGCAACTTAATATTTCAAAAGCCACAGAATTTAATCGTCTGACCGGTAAAGCGTACGTTATTGAAGAGACCGCTCCTTTACAGCATTGGTTCGAAGGGTCACGGTTTTAAATCGTGTCTCCGTCCTGTTTGATTACTAGTGTGTTTAGACATGGTGGGTTTCATCACCTTCCACCGCTCTTCCTTTCATTCCTGGCGTGCCTCAAGGACGCAGGGGCTTGGGGAATTTCCGCCCTCTACGCTTTACATCCGGGTATTGGGTACGAATACTACGTAAATCATTATGGCGTGGAGTGCATTTCTAGAGCACTCACGTGTCATCCTTTAACCTAAATTGTCCAATTCTTAAATTCCTTCCCACCCCACGTTCCCATAAGTTTAGTGAGCAGGGATGGGAACAGGAGAGCGATGACAGGGCAGAATCAGTATCACCTAGGGTGGGATCTCTTCCTCTAATACAGGACTAGTGAGATGGGCTCACGACCTAGTTTGTCTTCAGCCCAACACCGAAGGAAATTCTAATGGGAAGTGAACCAGGTGGGTGGGTGGCAAAAAGTTTGCTATGAGCAACGAAGGCGAAAAGGGAGAGATGCTTTCAATTGACGCGAGGACATCTAAGAAAAATCTAAGAAATCTAGAAAAAAATCTAGAAAAAAAAGAAATCAGAAAGTCTAAGTTATCTACCAGCTCAGGGCATAAACTGATGTCACTGCAGTGCCTCTGACTGGGGGTCCCAGTCTTCGTGTCCCGACGGTGGCAGAATTTTACCTACACTAGCTAGGTAGCTAGATCGAATTCAGGCGCTGTCTGGAGGAGAAACCGGCTACTGTGATCCTTCCTCTTCCTTGTCATATCCTCACCCCTTAACGATACACACTTACACTTACATGCACCGCCCTACCAACATGCTGGGAAACTAGTCGGGAGCTACCACACATGTTAATGGGAGATACCTGGTTGGGGAATACCTCGCAAGCCGATGGGTAAGAACGGCGGCGGATCTCGCCATCCAGCGGGGGAAGATCAACGCAACCTACCAAAATAAAAACATGCACCACCCTTGCGGGACTAATGACCTTAATAGTTGGCGCGTTCAGGAACACGAAATAATCAACCAATCAAGCGAAGTTATCTAAGCACGAAGGGTCAACAATGACCGCTGTATGCCAGTCAGCAATAACTAGTGCTCGCACTAAAAACATTTTTGCGATAATGTTAAATGAGGCCATTTTTCGGGTCACTCTAGAATAATGTAACAAATTAAAATTCTTAAACATTTCAGACTATTCATCTTAATTAGCATTTGATTTAACAATTCAGATACGGAAAATAAATTCGATTTTTGTCATTCGTAATAATTTGAAAGGTGTCTTGGACCGTGGAACGAAGAAAGAATTCGCATAAGAAATGTCTTGCGGAGCAACTTTACCTCTTCTTGCATCAGGTTTCCACAAACGCAAGCTGCATTTTTATGCGTGCCAGCTAACGAGGAGAACTTTATACGCTGTAACGAATACCTGGCAGAAGCTATAGATTCCGATACTGCATCGAGTCCGAAGCAGTTGCTGCAGTCTAGTTGCTGCTCGCATAATTCTTTGCGCAGGGGGGATGTCTAACTTGAACGGACGTTCACCCACGTTTGCTGGGAGAGGGGGAGAATTCGAAGATTCGCATCTGAGAACCAGAGAATCAGAGCAAATGACAATTGAATAGGCGACTTCAAAATATCAGTATCCGATAGCTGTTCTTACCTTACCGTTGTTGGATATCTCCGGAGGAGAGGCCGATTTGAAGAGGACCAGAGCTGCTTAGATAAACTGTAGATATGCGTTTAGACATTAACAAATTAAACAAATTTTTATCTTTTAACAAATTAAAATCATATTCTTAATCAGATTGTGAGCTTCACTAATTTTTGCAATAATATAATACGTCGCCTTTTTTCAACAAGTGATTATATTATTTGAGTCCCAAATACCCATGTAAGAAACTCAATAATTTTCTATGCGAGTTACCTTAGGAAACTAATTGGTTGGAGGAAACCCTTAAACAATCACATTTTAGGATGCTATTGCAAAGTATTTAGCACATAAAGGTTTTTAGAGTTCGAAAATATTTATTGAACGTGTAATCTAAAACAAAATAGAATCGGTTGTAAAATTGGTCAATAAATTATGCATTGCACTATTTATGAGACTTCTGTAAAACTGTTATAAATCTCGAAATACGTTCAGAAAACCAAACAAATAATTTATGCGATTTCCCGTGAATTTCACACCCATTTATTGCCATATGTGCAATTACATTTATTGGATATCCCGGAAATTTGTGATTACATAAAACTAAAGACATTTAAATACTGATGATCGGACTTCAAGAACCTTGTGACATTCATAAAAGCATTCCAGCGACTACTGTAGACCGAACAAAATATAAAAAGAAAAATCTCAACGGCCAATTCGGGGGAAAGCGTGAACCGACACTCCGAACCGGTCAATATCTCACGGGTTCGAACGCCGCCATGGACGTGGATATTTGTGCGAAATAATTTATTCGTGTGTGTGGTCTTGTAGCGGAAGATTTCGCTGATCTGTAATCAGAGGAACATGAATAATCATGAGCTAGTTTGGTGTGTGCTACAAAATGCACCCCTTGAGGGTTGGAGTGAATCTGCTTTTGCCTGAAAAAGAAATTTCCAAAAATATGTATAATTGAAAGCATTTCTCTCCCGGCGTTTTTTAATGTAACTAATTTTACTTTCTTCTTTAAAGGTATCATTTCTTTCGGAAATGAAACAGTTCCGCTTTAAAAAAAATATGTTTGTGAATACTTTAATAGAATATGTGAGAAATGTGTATAGAGTAAAATCCAGACTGCTGGAGATGCCAATGTTCACCGCTTCGAGCGATAGCGCCAGTGGGCTCCGACTTGGAGGGGTCGCCGTTCGATGCCCTGAGCTGCCAAATGGCATGTCTCCATCAACGACAGGATCGCGCACCCAGCGGAGCATACGCGACAGGACAAGCCTCTCTTTTATCGAGCGCAGTGGGAGGTCCGGGTTCGATCTCCGGGCGGGTCATCCTATGCGGGGTTTTCGTGGTTTCCCTCGGTCATAAGGCGAATGCTGTTCATAAAGTCAACGATCACCTTTCACCAATAGCCTATCACCCCCTAATCCATTAATAAGTCTTCACGTCAATACTGGTCGGCACGTCACCAAATGGCTAACATGCCAACGGTGGGCGTTGGCTAACAACATCACCACAACAACAATTATCTCTCATTAGTTCTCTTGAGAGACCTTTTGGAAAATTGTGCTGTATTTACATAGAACTTAAAGTAACAATGTTTGCTGATACAAGAGACTAAATAAGATTTATTCGCAAAGCAAGAACCTTTAGATACCGGTGTAGGAAGCGAAAGGTCTTATTTCCACGAATGAACTAATTTTTCTTTTTAACCGAGTGCTACATATTATTTCATCTATTTCTACAATTTACGCAAAAGCAAGAAAAATAAAATATAAGAAGATATTGCGTGAATGGCCAAACAAAATGTTCTTTGTTGTTTTAAAGACTTTTTTGCCAAGGAGATGCGAACAAATGAATTCATTTCGATTGACACTAACAACTAAATAAATGAGAATTTTCATATCATCATCATATATTCATCAAAGATTAATATATTTTTTCTATCAACAAGATTTTAAATAATTTAACTTGTAACTACTGTTAAAAAAAGAATTATGAGGATTTAAAGTTATGTACTCTCTTCTTTCTTTTCAATGCCTTGACTAGTGTCTTTTTAAAATTGCAACTTACCGACGTTGCGAAATTGCGACTTACTGACTTACAACAAGTTCGACGTATCGATAACTCGAATTATTTTCCATTGTTTTGATGAAAAAATGTAAAAGAAGAGAGTGTTAGTCTAAAGCTTTTTGCAAAATAACAGTCAGCATATTTAAGGTACTTGATAAAATGTGGTAATTTTCTAGTAAATTTAACTTAAATAAAAATGATTGGGGAAAGGAATGAAATAAATCAAGGAAAAAGGTGTTTGGATGAAGATGGGCTTTATGGTGTACAATGGACTTGAGAGGGAGGCCACTGGACTAAGACTAGAGCAGCAGAGAACCAGAGTCGTCTTTACTGAATATAAAGAGACATCCAGGTTCCTCATCCCTTCTGACATACGGCAGTTAACACTTTGAGTCCCAGGTGCTAGGTGACTGGCTGGGTTCCAGAGCCCAGGGAATTTAGAGGAATTTTAAGTGACATTAGTAATTATTTTGGTCAAAAACATGCATAAACCCTTACAATTTTTAATGAAGTTTTGTGTTTTGTTAATTAAAATATATGTAAAAGTTCCAAAATATTTTGTTCCATATATTTTATTGACATACCTGAATATATTACAAAAATACAACAACAAAAAATAATCTGCGCATCAACAATATATATTTGTGACAGAGTTTTTACATCTTTCATCTAAAGCTTTTTGCAAAAATTTCCGAAGCTAATTTCCAATTGATTTTCCAAAAATTCACAATTTTGTAGCTGTTCTAAATTCAAAACAACATATGCGCCACAGTACAGAAATCCGTCTATCACATAAACTCACAAACACTACTACAAAAGGGAAGTGACATTATCGGATCGCATTTCGCAAAATAGTTCTTATATTGGCCAGCATGTGACCACACAATACAGCCACATCAAGGGAGACATCTTCTCAGTGCTCAGAACCGACGTATAGTTGGGCACGTGCGCTAAAAGAGGAAGAAACGTGCGCCCCAGCTGTGCTGATCTCGGGACACTTGAGCATTAAGCATAGGCCGGGATTGGGATTCAATGTGTTAAGTCTACCAAGAGAGTGATGATGAGTAATCTACTAGGTCCCTGAGCGTGGACTGAGAGAAATGTTTTCGCCTTTATGCTCTCCCCTTTCGTTTGCAGGTGTCCATCGTGTTGGATTGACTTTACCTTCCACTGCATGAATGACGCTTGGGGTGATCACGAGGGAATTGATAATGAATGATTACGGAAGAGACGATGGCTCACAAATGTCATACGTGGAAATGATAAGCAAACCAGTTTTAAACCGCATGATGCCTAACGTGAAACTCAAAACCGCAGCATAAAACTCCGCTTTTAATATATTCTTATTATTTATATGTACTCACAAGTACTATATTTGACGCATTTACAATGTAATATAATAATTTATATTCATAAATGATATATAAAATATTCTGAGATGATAAAAATCTTATATGCAGAGAAATGAATGTGTGATCAGAACAAAATTGGTTCTCGTAAAATTCCGCTTAAAAATTTAGAAATATTTTCAAGTCACTTTCTTGTTTGTTCAAAATAACTGGGAGCAAATGTTATACATTCATATAGTAAAAACAAAAAATAATTAAGTAGTATTAAATTTAATATTATTAAACGACAAATATATAATTTTGTGCCATATTTCTAATTGTTTAAATATTTATTTACGATACGAGTGGTAAAAGCTATATTTTATTTTACGAGTAGGATAGGTTGTAATACGAGGCTGATAGCTGAGTGGCTCAATGCAACGAGCAAAATAAAATTACTTTTTTCCCGTGTGTCGTTTTTTAGAGAACCCTACTGACTTTCACTTTATTTTTAGTCAAGCGTACAAATCACTTAATGACAGTTAAGGTCAGTAGTAGTTGATGCGGTCGAATGAAATTATTTTGTTTTCTTTGTTCCATCCACAGATTTATCTGAACACTTGAGCATGGTTTCGCTCTCATCATTTCTCTTGAGATTCCTTTTGTCAGATTGTGGTGTATTTAGATGGAACTTAAAGGAACAACATTTGCTGGATACAAGAGAGTAAAGCAAGATTTATTTAGCACGCATGCCCTGAAGGAACCGCTTTTACTAGCGGGTCTTCAAAGCCAATTTCGAACCCGCGACGGCCCGCATGGACTGCTATCTAGGCGCGGCGCCACCGAGGCAGGAGGCCGTGGCGCTCGCAACAGCGAAATCCGCCGAGGGGGCCGTTTATTTTATTTTACGAGTAGAAAAGGTTGATATAGGAGGCTGATAGCTGAGAGGCTCACTGCAACGAGCAAAGTAAAATTACTTTTATCACGTGTGTCATACTCTATTTTTAGACAACCCTACTGACTTTCACTTTATTTTTATTCAAGCGTACATATCTGAAGGAACCGCTTTTTCTAGTGTTTCTACAAAGCCAAGTTCGAGCCCGCGATGGCTCGCCTGCTCTCTAGGCGCGGCGCCACCGAGGCAGGGGGCCGTGGCGCTCGCAGCAGCGAAATCCGCCGAGGGGGCCGTTTATTTTATTTTACGAGTAGAAAAGGTTGATATACGAGGCTGATAGCTGAGAGGCTCACTGCAACGAGCAAAGTAAAATTACTTTTATCACGTCTGTCATACTCTATTTTTTAGGCAATCCTACTGACTTTCACTTTATTTTTATTCAAGCGTACAAATCTGAAGGAACCGCTATTTCTAGTGTTTCTACAAAGCCAAGTTCGAGCCCGCGATGGCTCGCCTGCTCTCTAGGCGCGGCGCCACCGAGGCAGGGGGCCGTGGCGCTCGCAGCAGCGAAATCCGCCGCCGAGGGGGCCGTGGCTGCGGCCTACGAGCGGCGGCGTTTCTGCGCAGCGCGCCGGCTGCCTAACGGTTCGCGCACTCGTCTATTTTTACGGACTTTCCCGTCCGCCCAGGGCCGAAAGCGCAGCGTGCACCCGCTGGCCCCGATAGCTCTCAAGGCTCCTCCGCGACGGGAAACCTCAGCGGCCTGCCTTCACTCTACAACGCGCGGACTGCACCGTGTCGTCTGCGCGGAAGGAAAGTGACGAATAAGTGAACGTTTCCATTAACGCAACAGTTTAAATCGGAGCAGAGAAGTTTATTTCGCAATCTAAAACAATGTGTTTGGTTTTAAATTTCATCTGTCTTTCTATCCTAAGAAAAATTTTACCAGTACATATACGAAAGCTACTTTTACGTAGTATTTTTTCACGTATATGACAAACGACAATTTCTGAGATCTGCCACCTTTCTTTTCCATGCATGATATTCCAATTTTTGTAGCAATGATCTACAATTCCTACGACTTGAGGAATATTCGGAGATATACATAGAGACGAGACTATTTGAGGTAGAAAAGAAAGTGTGATAACAGAAAAAAGCTAAGAAGTTGTAAGATTTGGTGAATAACTAACAAGAAAACGTTTAATTTACACTAATTTGATAAGCACATATTTTAATTATACTTATGAGAATATTATATTTTTCTAAAACGTCACTACAAATTTAGGCGTATGAAATTTTATCACTACCCACAAAAGATGTATTGCAAAGATATAATTTTGACCCATTTCGGAAAGATCGCGTCTTCCTTACGAACGCATCGGGTCCATCAAGGAGACGCATCCCTTACAAAGTTTCGATGCAAAGAATTTGTTCTCACATCATGCAATAATATAATTTCGTTTACAAACGAAAGTCACATCTTTAATGTCATGTATTGGGTATTGTTAAATGTTAATTTATAGACACAAATTTATATAATTAGACATATACCGTATTTGTGCATACGAAATATCATTTACTATCTACCACTGAATACAAAATAAATACATTTTTTAGACTATTTTGTAATAACAATGTTGATCTGGCGATGTATGAGTGTATTTCTTATAGCGGTAGTAATTATTTATACAGTGTCTACAAATCAATAGTAAATGTGATCTGGATTTGATTTTTGTAGAATTTTTAAATTCACTTGATGTTTTGTGGACCAAGTCTCTAGACCTAGTTTCACAACATTTTTTTTCACATCTTCGTATGTTTCTTGAACAGCTTCTATTTATAAATAGTGGGCTATTTTCTGAACCAAAAGGCGTGGCAAACTAGTATTGACGTCATGCGTTGCAAATGTAAAAGGGCGCGCAGGAAGTTTGGTATCCAAGGATCAAAAGCGAGTCTGGAAGAATTTAATGAACAATGGAATATGTAGTTTGAGGGTAGACCGGAAGTTGCTGAGAATCACAAGAGTAAAAAATTCTGAAACAAAAAGATCTTACGTATAAAAATATAGCGTGGAGTTCAAATCCTCTCTCGCGACCTTTAACGAATAAAGTGACAAAAATAATCTCTTGCAGTCTTATTATGAATGATGCAGATTTCCGAGAAAATATAGATGATTATTTAATAATGGTAATGGTTATTCTAGATTAGTTAATTAATAATGAGCAACATCTTTAATTATCACCGACAATTGTATTTCAGTAAAGCATAACAGACTATTGTTTTCCTTGAAAGAGAATGAGGGCAAGTTAATTAGTATGTATATTGGAGAAAGTTCGCAGTTTACATCTTTCCTTATTTAAATTCATTCTCCAAATTCATTGTCAAGCGACCTTCGAAGTCCATTCGAACAGCGATGTGGAATCCACTTGAAAAGTTAGATTGGCAAGATATTAAAGGCGTCTGGCAGCTTATCCACGAGGCCGAGATTATTCAGTCGAATGCAGTTATGTAATAAGTCGTATTTCATCTAAATTTATTACTTGAAAATACTACAAGAGCCATTGTTTAATATAAAAGGAAATAATCTACGTTTTCTTACAACTAAATTAAATAGAACAAAAGTGAAGAAGATTGTATAAAAGCATGACAAAAGGAATGAAAAGTAGATCATAACTCTAAAGAAGACAAACTAGTGTATAACTATAACTGTGAAAAGCTCGTCAGGAGAGAAATATATTTGGTGTAATTTGTTGTAACGTAACCTGCACTTTCAGGTCCTGAAATATTTAATCATTTCATATTCTCATGACAAATGAGATATCAGTGTCAAAATATTCCGTCTCAATTCCGTATGCAATTTCAAAAAAAATCTCCAACAGCTGCATTTTTAAAAATATTCCACAAATGGAATAAAGGAATTGTTAAAATAATGGCTTAGGACTTATGTTCGTTAAACGTTCTAAATTTCTGAAAATTGCAAAGTTATAAACAATGCGAGAAAAATGTGCTATTGTAAAATGCAAAGTAACATATATTGCAAGGTAAAAGTAGCAAAAATACGCATTATATTATGTGTATTTCTTTGGGATATATTGAACAAACGTGATAAAATAAATATAGAAAAAATTGAATACGTTTTGGTTGGTTTTTGACCAAATGATTATCGTGAGTAAACAAAAATATTGTGATTTGTTTGAAAGTAGAGAATTATTATTTCATTATAAAATACTACTTTAAAGCAATATTATGTATCATTAATTAAACGTCTTCTAGCAACGGAATACATCAGTAATATATTAAAGCAGAGTAGGGGTGGTCAGGTATCAGAGTTTAGGAGTGACAATCTCGAAAGGAAAATATGGAAAGAAACGCACTTATTCTCCTATTCACCTAGACTCAATACATTTGTACTTGGAATATCTAAAAGGCATCAGCGCTTAGTTCGGTTCAGACGAAGCCCTTAAGTCACGTTCACTTGACTCGTCGCTCTCTTGAGCGCAGCGCCCAAGCCCCTAGAATAACAGCCCGGCAGGAATGAAAGGAGTGGGTTCGAAGGTGATACGTGGTAGGTGGGAGATCTCAACCATACCGTAACGTAGAAGTAAACATCTACGCCTGAAGCTGGCTTCGAACCCGCGACCCTTCGAACCGAGGACGCCAAGACGCGCAGGCATTAACACGGCTGGCGAAGCGGGCCAGGTGGAGCGAAAACACAAGTGCCTTACGCACAGCCTTTGTCTCCGCCTGCTGCGCCACCAACTCTGCGCCCAGTGCACGCGATCGCCTGGGCGTTACCCTAAACGGCCTAGAACAGGGCTGCAAAAATACCTTGGATTTGGGGCCCTCTGCCTCCCCGAGGTGGCCCTCTGCAGTTGCCCTCTGCAGTTGCCCTCTGCAGTTGCCCTCTGCAGTTGCCCTCTGCAGTTGCCCGCGTGACACTCGCCTTTCCCTAGACTAGAGCCGATAGCGTCGAGCGCCGTCCACAATCTCTCGTGAGTCTGCTAAGGTTCGAGTCCCGACGGTGGCAGCATTTTCGGCACTAGCCACATGGCTAGGTCGAATTCCGGCGCTGTCTGGATGAAAGTTCTAGCGGGCGACTGCTCTAATCGGTAGTTTTCCGTGGTTTCTCTAATCATCACCCGGCCGGAACAGTACCCTAAACAAACGGGCCAAGAACCACGCTCCACCTTTGCATCTTCCTTGTTCTTTCAACATCATTACATATTCGCACTTACACTGAAGTTGCAGTACACTACCACACATGTCGGGAGCTTACAGCGTGTCCCGGCTGGGGTGCCCCACTGGTAGGAGATATCTGGTTGAGGAAACCTCACAAATCGACGTGTAAGTAGGCGCCAGATCGCCATCCAGTGTGGGGAAGATCAAAGCCACCTTCCGAGGGAACAATAATGGGACTAAGTTGGATACGAAAGCTTCAACGGCTCGATTCCACAAATTCTTGGCTATCCGGGAGACGCCGCGTCGTTGGCTGAGAGGCCAACGTTTCGCTTGATATGTCGCAGTCTTCCTCTGGGCAGCGAAAAGCCGTTTCTGCCCTGAGGAAGCCTGCAACATGTCAGGAGAAAAGTCAGCCTCTCAGCCAACGACGCGGCGTCTCTCGGATAGCGAAGAATTTATAAACAATGAGACTTAGCATTTGCCGCAATCGAAATCACTAATAAATCAATTAATAAATAAAAAAACGTAGGTCTTTCTCACCAAGCAGCGGGCCACACCGGTGGCCTGTGGAGGAGCGGTTAGCCAGAACACGCCGAGCGGGCCGCCCGCTTCAGTAGCCTTTGTCTAGCGCGCGCGTTGGCCACCCCTGCGCGAGCGCAGCAGGCGCAGTGCGCGCAGCGGTCGCAGTCGGCGCGCACGAGATGCACACGCCAAAGTTATGCGGCGCGACTGCATCGCCCCCCCCCACGCGCCGACCGGCCCGGCCCGGCCCAGCAAAAACGACGACGGAACGCGCCGCGGCGCGGGAAACAAAACACGCGGACGGCCCGAAGGCGAGGAGGAGGTGGGCGAAGCTGCAGGTGGTGATGTCAGCATAATGGCGCTGGCCCGGGCGGCCGCCAGACGGGCGGGCGGCGGGCGGACGCGGGCCGCCGTTGCACCGGCGAAAGCCGCCGTCGCTGTTGCACCGAAAACGGCGACGCGTCGGCGTTCGCCAACAGTGGGCGGAGGTGAAAAGTGCCCGGACCGAAAATGAGGCGTGGGGGTGTGAGAGATGTTGAGAGCGTGTGTAGGCTTCCGCGGCCGGAGGCAGTGTTTACTTGGCTGTCTGGGTGACGCCGCGTCCATGGCGAAGGTCGCCATTCTGCGACCTTCCTCAGGAAATGCGTGAGAGATGTTGAGGACCCGGTCGAGATCGTTTAGGTAGTAGTGTCGCAGCGATCTCGGATCGCGGGTTCGAGTCCCGCCTCAGGAATGGTTGAATTTTTGTGTTCGTCCATTCACTATCATCACCATATCATGTCATTTTCACAGCTACCATACTATTAAATGCAATAGCGGTCACTAATGACATATTTGCTTATGCGACCTGTGAAGTGCTTGTGGAAGTTTTGTAGATAGCCAAGTGGTTCTTAGATGGGAGGTTCAAACAGTACTCTTTGGTCCAGAAAACGCAACCACAGGAGCGGACAGCTATCCACCACGACCGGAGTCCGTTGAGGATTGTAAAACACCATGTAGTAAAATCCAAAGAGATGAGCTGTTGCTAAGTATTATTTAAAGAAATGGCGTTTCTTGCACTGGAATCGTAAGAACTGGTGAATTAGTTGATATGGAGGTTATGGTGGAAGTGGAGATGATGATGATAATGACGATGAGAAGTGTCTTACATGGTTCTAAAAGTTGCTGAGGGAAAAAGCTTTAAGTGTTTATACCCTCTCTTTTCCTGGTAGATGATTATTTTGGTATGGTGCTTGCCTGGTAGATCGTGCAATGGCGGTATGTTATTGTCTTACACTGGAATGTTAATAGTAGTCACTCATTTATCATCATCATGTCACGCCACTGTGTACTAATTAATGCGCAATACAGCAGAAATCGTTCGAAGCAAATTTTGTAGCTAAGTGGTAAAAGAAAGTCGTAAATTAGGAGACCTGGATTTGATTCTGTCGGCGTAGTAAATGCTTGGAACAAGCAAAATTAGCAGACTGGGATCTGAATGTTCAATGGCGGTTGAGATACATGTGGCATTAGAAGCCGATCACGCAACAAAGCTTTTGTAAAAACTCTTTTACCTTTCAGTGTCATAAATCGCCCTTTGAATTCGCAGCCTTCGTCGACGTAGCTTTTGTATCTACGAGACAGACGTAAAAACCATTTACCTACCGAGATATTAAAATCATTAATCATTGTTTGAAACTCCACTATAACTTTAATAGTAATGACATACTAAAAATAAAATGAACTCTCCGTAAATACCAGATCATTAAAAATACCTAATGGAAAAAAATTATAATCCGTAATTATTGGTTGTTTTGCTTTGTTTTATCACACAGCTTTGTTTTAATGAATATTACTGGGTTATAGTATTTTTGGTTTGAGTTGACAGTTCATTAAACGTGATCGATCAGACAATTGTTGTAGCCCTGTGAGCAATTAACATTAATATAATTATAACCCACAATTGTCTATATAATTAGCTCTGACGTCTCCGGTGGCAACCGTTTTTCGATAGGTTGGGGTTTCAAATCGAGCGTGAAGAGAGCTAGACATTTGCTAGGAACGGAAATAAAAACTTTCATTTTTTCAAAGTGCGCCAGTAAGGCGTCACCAAAGCAATTTGATGTTTAAAATGAAGCAGTCCGTACAAAGATTATATAAATGGACTACTCACGAAATCTACAAAAAAATTAAACTAAACATTGTTCAGTTTCATATATTCACACTAAATAATCTACTGGAATTCAGCGTCCTGTTATATTTCTTGTCATCTGTGAGAACAAAAAATCCTCATTTTCTAAGAATACTACTACTATATTCTCTACACTAAAATAAATGACACATAACGCAGCATTTTTGTTACACGTTAAGATAATAAACATTTCATGAGCTATAAATTGAAATGAAATGAAATAAAATGAATGAAATAAATAAATTAATATTATATTTCGAGTAAAGAAACAGTTGCTCTTGTGCATTTTAAAACTTCATGCCCATCGGACAACAATATCCTTGTGTTTATCATATCGTCATATATTTGTTTTGTGTATAATCAATTTGTCTCTTATTCTTTGTCTTATCCAATGAGAACGAATAGACAATTTACACAGAGAAAATGAGAACTACCAACCTTCAAATGGACAGAGCACGTGAGATATACAAAGGGCTGGGCTCTAGATGTTATATTTTTAGATAAAAAAGAGATAAATCCTTCTAACATATTCCCCATTTTAATTATTGCTTTTTATGCGACTTTTGTGTTGCTAATATAAAATAATGACGCCATGCTTCGAAGACATTACTTCTCAGTCTGTTTCGAGAAATGTAGAATTGTACCCTTTATTTTCTTATTTATCTAAATTAATTATATATCACATAAGACTATCTGGAGCTAATAATTTCGTAGGCAAAATGGCATATTTATAAACATTGTGAGTGTCCATCAAATAGAACTTGTAACAGACAGACAAACAGAACAAAGACTTTTGCTTTTATAAAAGATCTTCCCGTAACAAAATGTATATTGAAACTTACAGAACAACAGGTAAACCACTTTACTTTTTTGGTTTCTGGGTTTTCCCACATTTGCGAAAACCACTTAGGAAGAAACTTAAACAAATTTCAAAAGAGCTTGTGGTATCTTCGTTAAAACTTTGACAGTAAATGTCCGAAAGAAGCCATTTAAAAATGTTATGAAGATACGACGGTGCCAGCAATAACACAGATCTATAAATTCTAACGCGTAGAAAGCTGTTTTATATTTGAAAGGTAATTCTTAATGTTTCAATGCCGCTGGTTTCAAAAATAACTTTCGTTTCATTCTCATCACATCAAATTTTTTGACAAATCATGAAAGAAATATTCACATATTTTCTTCAAACAGAAAATGTTTTGTATAAGAGTTATAAATGAACTTGTGATGTTTTATATTACTAAATTTCACATTTCCGTTCACTTTATATACATCACATCATTTGGTATCGAATGTTTATCTATTGGATTTCCTCTGTTTTCTGTAAATAACACCCAGAAATAATCTGCAATCATTGACATCTTCCATCTTTCTTGGTATCTTCTATCCATTTGTCGTATATCCTGACAGAACTTCCTCTTTCTTCCTCACTGAGTGCCTCCAGAGTGTTCGTAAATACGTCCAAATGTGAGAACAGGAAGTGTAGTTTGAGACTTACTATCTTGCATCTAAATGTTCTCAACTTTTGTAGCATATTGTACATAATGTTGATATAATGACAATGTTTATAGTTGCTTAGAAAGCTATCCATTACTTCTACGTGCATGAGGTCTCGTCTTTCTGCTTTCTTGACACTTAATTCTACATTGTCCACACACTCTAAATATATATTACTAGTTTTCAACTTGTGGCCTGCGTCCATGAAGTTTTCAGGCTTGGCTGAAATGCCAACTGAAGCAAATTTTATGTGACACAATTCCGTCAATTCATTTCATTCAACATTAATGTTCAAAAAATAACTCGTGAGAATTTTTTTCTCCAAACAAGTATTCTTATATAATTCGGGGAATTGCGATTGCGAATTCGGTGAAATTTATTTATCATAGTAAGTTCACTATAACCGATGTTGAGAGTTCACTACAACCGAATCCTCTAGTGTTTATTTGTTGTTTCGTTCAGATCCCTATTACCGCGAGTTCTTTATATCCGAGCCCACTACAGCCCGATTCGCTGTAATAATGGAAATTTCTCAATTTAAGGGGGTAGATTTTAATGAAGAATCATTTTTTCTTTTGACTTTAGAACAATGCCGTTTAGAACTGAAATTCATTTTATGTTATGACAAAACGAAATCACCCATTTTTATAAGTCTTTTTTTTTGTTGGATTTTTTGTCAATTTTTACTAATGTAAGTTATTTTTCCTTTATTACGTCATTTGTACTGCATATTTTGCTTATTTAGTCGATTGTAATATCATTTAAGTGATACTTGTTTCAAACAAAATTTACGACGTGCAACAACTGTTCACCGCAAAGTTCCTGAGTAGCATATTCGATTTCCTTTACCCATGTATTGTAATGTAAGCCGTCGTGAGTACTATGTATTCTAACGTCCCTGTGACGCTCATCGGCACCATTGTCAGTTCCGCCGATTTCGCGATAAATAAAGGCAGATATTTTCTTTTAAGGAACAGTCCAAATCCAAATTTTGCGAGTTGAATTCACTTGAACATAAGGAAGAAGATTCAAATTACATCACCAATCTATCCAACAGCTCTAGTTGTTCATCTGAAATAGTTTTGATCAATTTTTAACGTCATTTTTGTTTGTTTTTAGGGCATTTTTAAAGTATGTTAAGAGCATTTTATTAATCTTGTTTAAGATCATAAAAATTCGCCCTCGTTTCCATTTGTGTGAATTCTTGTAGTATTATAACTCTCGATTGGATGTGTACAAATAATGGAATACTTGACTCTCTCGCAAGAGTACTCTTAGAATCCGGACGCCTCCTACTGTGCGTTCGCGAATGGGGGAAGGGGGGGGGGCGTCGGCGGTGCACCGCGGCACGGAGACCTCGCATCGCAACGCGACTTTCTACTTCTTTTCCTTCGCTTCCTTTTGGCTCGGCGTCCGCGGCGGCGACCGGGCCCCGCTACTTTATTTCGAGCGTTTCCAATATATTTCAACGCTCCAGACGACACGACGACCGACGACGGCTATGAAAAAAAAAAGAAAAAGAAAAGCGAAGCAGGCCGTATTAAATGGCTGGCGAATATTCATAGGAATTAATATACGCGCGAGACGAAGTCGCGCTCGTTGCATCG